>JAYMSM010000042.1:0-30219 GCA_036897885.1 Plantago crassifolia | reverse complement strand
TATTACTATATAGTTAATATAACTAAAAAACTATAATACTAAAAATATATAAAAAAATAGAACTATAAAATATATAAATATACTATATATAAATTAAAAATATATAATTAAAAATATAGAAAATTATTTTTAATTATATATGATATGTAAATTATATATATGTAAATTATATATATGTACATAAGTCTTTTTCCAATCAATCTAATGAAAAATAAAATAGAAAGATTTTACGACTAGTCACAAAAATGTAGTTGTCTTTGCTCAAAGCTTTGGAAGTGGAAATAGAATATAGTAGCTCCTCGAGGATTCCCAGGCTCTTGATAGAACATTAGACGTTTATAGGTCATGGGAGAATCCTCTTTTTTGAATTCTTATAATTTAATTATAAAAAATATAAGGATCTATATTTCCTATAACATTTCTATTTTTTACTACCTTATTAGTCCCCTTTTGGATGTGGAATTCTCCAAAAACAAATGTTTTCTTGTCAAATTTCCAAAAGCAGTTTTAGAGAGGGAGTTTAATGAGATTAAAGTCGAAAGAGAGGGTCGTGATGGATGGAAGTTTACATCCAGTTGATGCATTTCGCTAATGAAGTTAGAAGGTGGGATAGAGTCTCCTTTTTAGGAAGCTCTCGAAACATGAGTTTTTCTTTGTGAATTTTCTGGATTTTGTGTTCTTTGAAGATCAAAATGGATTTTACTTTTGTTTACTAAGAGAACTTTTTTTTCTTTTTGAGTTCTCTCTGTTCTGGTTAGTGAAAAATAGTTGTATATCTTGTTTAGTTTCTTGAAGTCTTTCGAGCCGTATTTTTTTTGTTTTTGAAAGAATCAAAGTAGCTCATTCGCAGTCAATCTAGACTTCTACGATTTCGGAGCACCGTCTTTCATGAAAAATAAAATATCATTTATGGAATTTTGAGGGGCAGGTCAGCTCCACTTGTTCTTTTTTCTATATAGTAAAAACTCCACTCTAGGCTGTATTCGAAGCAATAGCTTTCTCGTTTGTTCTTTCTGCTTTCTGTAGAATTGATTTTGTAAATCATTTATTCTATTTCTTTCTATTTATTTTTTTGACTAATTTTCTTAATATTAATTTTCTATTTTTATATACTATTATACTATATACTTATATACTATTCATTTGTTTTTAACTGCCTTTTCCTCCTTAATTATCTTACCAGAGTGTTGATCTTCACAACTTTTCTTCCTTAGATTAGAGTTTTTTCCTCGGACATCTTGTTTAAGTCCTTTTGTTAGGTTTCGTATTTCATCGAGGATCATTTTTATTTTGTTTTCGAAGCTTCTTTGGACTTTTTTTGCTTTTGTCTTTTCTTTCTGATCTCTTTTTTCCTCCTTACCTCCTTTCTTTTCTCTTGTCTCTCTTCTTCTACCTTTTCTTTTTGTCCCAAGCGTCTTTTAAGCCCCTCCTTCTTTTTTTTATTTGAATATAGAACTTTTAAATGGAACAAATTCATAACTTTCTTTTCTGAGCCTAAATGTTTATATGTTATTTCCTATTTAAATTAATTACTAAAACTAAATTTTACTGCTTTCGTTCCTAGGAAGAATGCTGCATCAACTACGTTTTCCATTTTCCTACCAAATTTACTAATTAAATAACCCAAACGGTTTCCACTCCTGAGAAATCCAACTTCTCTAAAAGAGCTCGTGATCAATAGCTTCATAGGTCCTCCTTATACTCCTAAATACTCCTAACTGAAAAAACCCTCTAATCAATCTTTGTATTTCAATTTCGATCCCTTATCCTTTTTCTATGTTTGTTCTGGGAAGGAGAGACAAACAAAATAGTGGGCCTTTTGTCAGAGATGGTGGGAGTATAAATTACGGCCTAGCTTCTTATATGGAGGCTTTCTTCGTACTACTAGAATATAATATAAATTAAAATAAAAAAAAGAAACAAAAAAAAAGAAAATCTAACGGGGAGTTTTACAATTCCAAAAGAGAGTAAGAAATATAAATATAAAATAATAGTGTATAAAGTAGAAAACACAAACACAAAAGACACTTATCTCCATCCTCACCTAAAACAGAAAGGGAAAGGGGTAGTCTACTCGGTGAAGAATTCAGAAAAAAAAGATAGAGAAAGAATAAAAAGAAATAAAACAAACAGAAAGCAAGTAAAGAAAAAACAAGAGTATATTAGTAAGAAGTAAGATGCAATTTAAGATAAAAAAAATACTTCTACCGAGATCTAGTACAAAAAAGAGTTCACAAATAATGTAGTTAGATGTATTTAGTAAAATTTAATATAAATAAAATTATTATGTAGTGTAGTAAACAGAAATTTCTAGTAGAAAATTTTTCCTTAGGTTTAGGTATATATATATATTTAAATTATGTATTTAATACATTAAAATCGACGAAAAAAAAAGAAGAGAAAGTTGCGTAGTCTAGAGCAGTTAAATGTGGAAACATCATGAATGCTCTCTTTTCACTTACTAATTTAGGATAAAGGAATCTTCAGACCAATCCATCTTTAACACCTAGAAATACTGAAGAAAGGAAATGACGTTTTCAAAACAGAGAATCCAACATGCAAAAAAACAGACTCACAAATTTTTCAAAGGGAAGACGAATTAAGAAATCCGAAAAGTTTCCGTTTCTCTACGGAAAAAATATACTCGAGCTATTTTGAAAGGGGGAGTGGTTTTCATTTTGTAAACTTTGATTCCAGCATGGGGCTAAAACTACTCCAGCGATTTGCAAAGGGAGATTGGATTCCGAAATCGGAAAAGTGACTCTCGCCTATGGCCAAAAGTTACTCCATCAATCTTCAAAGAGAGAGCAGAAACAGAAAATCAGAAATTGACGTTTCACTAGGGGAAAAATGACAAAAGTCGATTTCTACCTGGAAATTCAATCTGAAAATTCGAAGTTGACGTTTTCTCTATGTATAAAAGTACAAAATTAGATTTTCAGAGAGAAGAGACAATCCAAAAAGCACAAGTTGACGGTCCACTAGGACCAAATGTACAAATTCTGTTTTTCAAAGGGAGAGAGTGGATTCCAAAAACAAAACTGGGACTCTTGATAGGACCAAAACCTAGCAACGAAGTGACCGGAAAGCAAGCCGAAATGTAAGACTCGGATGGACGAAGCTTGGTTCCACTTACTGTTAAAATAGACTTTAATCAATCTAAATATTTTGAAAAATGGGGATAGGTTTGAAAAGGGCTTCTGGATCCAAGGAAAGTGAACAAAATCCTAGGTTTCTTTTTTTCTTTTTATATTATATTTTTATATTATAATATAAATTATAATTATAAGATAATGATTCCACCAAGATGAAAATGCATGGCTTAAAAAGAGTTTCCCGAAAAGAAACGGGACCCTAAAAATCATAACCTAAGCAAATGCAATATTTGTTAGTTTAAAAATTTTTAATATTAATATAACTAGAATCTTATTTTTTAGTTATTATAGATTCTAGTATATAGAGAGCTTCCACTTACACTCTACATTTCAAAATAACTAATAATTCAGGCAAGATAACAAGATAAATAGAATCGATGGCTAATAGATAAAACCAAACTACCCAAAAGAAAGATTTCTAGTCATCTTTCTCCCGAGTCCAGACTCCGTGCAGACGGAAAAGAAAGAAAGAAGGAGGACTATTTACAATGGAAGCTAAGTCATTCGTAGCATAAAAGCAAAACAACAATCGCATGCAGATCAACAAACGACCTCCACAAAAGATCAGGATAATGAAGAAAAGACATTGCAGCAGCATCTATCCAGACTATGACATCATGCTGCCAATAGGATTGAAGCTCATCAGGACTAGAATGGACCGATCGCTTAAGGAAGCAGATACAAGTAGAATGAATCAAAAATATAAGAGAAAAAAAAAAGACGCCAAAAAAACTGCCACGCAAAGCCCTTCTTGGGGAGAATGGACGACAACAAAAGAGTCTGTCAAAGTATAGTAAAATATTATAATAATTTAAATAAACTAAAAAATATTGAATAGATGGGGATTGTGTTCTTCTGTTTCGAAAACTCTTTCTAAAAAACAAAGTATTGTCAGACAGAATGTTTGCAAAATATCTTGTTGGGGGCCATATCTTTTCTTTTACTTACATTCGTTCTTCTTCTTTCTCTGTTTCTTTTTATTATGGGATTAGTTAGGGAGAGAGCCTTTAGGGGTATCCTTTGTTTGCTTACATTTTTGGGGCCTTTTATAATGGCATTCTGGGTTCCATTGGTCACATTCCTACTTCATATTTCGCAATTTTTTTTCCTAAACCTAAAAATCGGTGATAGTTTGAGAAGTTTTTTGTCTTTGCGTCCCTTTGTGCAAAGTCTCCGGGTCTTTCATTTCTCTTTTCAGATTGGTATTGTGGCAGCTCCATTCTCTGATCTCCATAGGGCCCTCTGCTTCTGTCTTTTCTATTTATTGTGGAGTTCTTTCTTTTCCTAGCTCCATTTTTATGTAAACGGCTTGTTTTTTCTCGGAATTCCAGATCGATTGGAAATTTTTGGCTCGAAGAAAGGTTTTCTTGACACAGGTGATCTTCCTTCTCGATTTCTTTCTCTTTTCTATTCTCCTTCTTCTTTGACATATCTCTCCATTCTGACGGAGACTTGTCTTTCTTTTCTCTTTTCTTTCCATTCTTTTTGAGGGATTTCCTGTATTGTATCCTCTGATTCTTCTTTTCTCTTCTGACCGAGAATGATCGATTAACTGTATTTTTTTTGTATATAAGATGCAAGTGCATTTCGTATTGGGGTCTGTGTAGGGATCGGGTCTTCTCTCCTTTTTTTCTTCTACCTCTCCCTCTCTCCATTCTTTGGGTCGCTCGTAGGCTAGCTCTCTTTGGCAAGTCCTTCTTCATTGGATGTGCTCCTGATTTTTTATTTTGTCCTTGTATTTTCTTTTTTCTGTGCCCCAATCCTTCTTTCCTCTACTCTATATTGATATAGGGTCTTGCTCTTTTGTTTTCTTCTTTCTCTTGTGCTCTTTTTGTTCTTCTTTCGGATTTTCTTCTATTTTCTTCGGAGTTCTTTGTGCTCTTCATCTTTCTTATTCTTCATCCTCTTCTGGTTTTGTTTGGTAGGTGTGCTCCTCTTTGCTGACGCTGGAGTTTGTTTTGCTTGGGTTGGGTCAAAAGTCTTATTCAAAGTCTTTGTTCTCGTGGTTCCCTCTCTCTTTCATTCCCTCTGTATGGCGAATTCTTTTCTGCGGCAGTCATTTCTTGCTCTTATTCTGGCTGCTGGTTGTCTCTTTTCGGTGGAATCCCTTCCCTCCAAGATCTTACTTTTTCTTCTCTTTTTCTTCTTTATTTGTCTTCTTATTTCTATGTTTTCTGGTTGCTATTTTCCCATCCCCGTTCGGAATTCTGTCCCTCTCTGCTTTCGCATCTCGGGCTCTTTACTATTACTACATTACTACGTCCTTTTTGAATTCTTTTTTGTTCTTTTGTTATTTCAGCCAGAAGCCCTTACTTGTGCCACTCAGGCATTCTTTTGACTAGTGAGATTTGTCTATTTAGTAGTTGCTGCTCATTCGATCTTGCTAGAATCCTAGCTCCTTGACGGACCTACCTACTTCTTACTACTCCCACTTTTTCCATTCCATTACAGAATTGGTACCTTGTTGTTCGGGCATTCAATCTTTGACCGGATCATGTTCTAATTTGACTTAGATTCTTTATTCCTTGTAGCAGGGAGCCTTTCTCCTTCGATATTGCTCTTTCTCTCCCTTACTTACTTACTTACTATTGGTAGTTTCTCGGGCTTGTTCTTGCCTCTTTTCTTTGCCTATGCTTCTAGGATCTTTGGATCTGCTTACATAAAGTGTCCTTTTCTTTCCTTCTTTCACTTGTTCGCCTATGTTGGCGTTTAGGCACTCTCCTAGTTCGACAGCGTTGTTCTGTTCCGTTTTCGTCTCTCTGACTCGTTCCTTGTACGGATTTGGATTTGGGACTTCATTCCTACGGCATGCCAATCTGCTCCTGGAAATAGCTTTCTGAACTCTTCTCTGTGAATTCGTCGGCATTTCTACTTTCTACTAAAACCACGTATCGCATGCTCCTTGCTGCTTCTGTATGCTGCCGTTCTTTTGCCTTTCTCCACCATCCTCATTCAATAGCTCTGTCTTTCTCGATGGAATTTGCCGGGCTCACTTAAGAGTGAGATTATGCGCAGCCCTGAATGGAAGGCTGAAAAAGAGGGTGTTTCTGTAATACTTCCTTTTCATTCTCTCTTTCTTAATTTTTCGTGTTTCTTCTGATTGCATCTTTCTCTTTTATGCGTCTTTCTTTCTTTTTAGTTGGTGACTCGATCTTGCTTTTGTTTGGCAGAAGTAGATTTGAGTCTCTCCTTTCTTGGTTGCCCCTCGCTTCCATCTCTCTGGATATTCTAGACCAGCTTTCGTTAGATAGTATATTATATATAGAATAATGCTTGTTTGCTTTTTCTCTTTCTGCTCTTGCTTTTCTGGAGGAACGAACTCCTAATTGCCTTAAATCCTCATTGTTCAAAAGAAGCTTTCTGCTATCAAATGTATCGCTTATTGATTCTTTTTTCTGTCTTACTTTACGCAGGTTTTTCCCTAGTTTCATAGTTAACTTAACTTGCTCAATGATGAGTTCCTTAGTGATTCGTGAAATGGTTCCATGCAATAGTAGGTATGGATAGATAGGATGAGGTATTTCGACTTGTACGCTCTGGCTCGGATGGAGCATCATCCGCTCTTTTGTAGGCTAGCTTCTCCGTGGGAAAGACTCTTTCTGTGTGTTGAAGTATTCATCTGTTGTGGATAACTTCTTTGGTTATAGAAGTGATATAGGCTTTTGTATCTTTTTGTTCTTCTGCTTTTTCTTTGATCAACTCGATTTGTTCTCTCCGCATTTCTTCTTCTTTATTTGTTTTTTTTGGTTCTGCTTTTCTGACTTCTTTTCTTTTTTCTCTTCTTATTCTTCTCTGCTTCGCTTCTTGTTTTCTTTTTCTGCTTCTCTTTTCTTTCTCTTTTCTTTCTGGCACTTGTTCTCTTGTTCTCTTCTCTCTTTTCTCTCTGATTTTTCTCTGTCTTTTCTCTCTCTTTCTCTTGTTCTTCTCTGATTTTTTCCTCTTTGTCTTCTCTTTCCTCTGACTTTGGTTTTCTGTCTTTTTCTTCTTTCTTTGTTTTCTTTCTTCTTTTTTGTTTGTCTTTCCTCTCTTTTCTCTTCTCTGTTTTTTATGATTCTCTGATTCTTCTTCTTCTGACACTTGTTTTCTCTTCTCTCTTTCTGATCTTGTTTCTAATCTTGTTTTTTATCTTGTTGTTCTTGTTTTCTCTTCTCTCTTGTCTTCTTTCTCTGATTCTTCTTTCTGGCACTTGTTCTTCTTCTTCCTCTCTCTCTTTCTCTTTTTCTTCTCTCTCTCTCGATTTCTTTCTTCTGGTTCTGTCTCTTGCTTCTTACTCTTCTTCTCTCTCTTTCTTCTCTTGGACTTATGCTTTTCCTACTTTTTCTAGCCCTAAGTGGGGATTTTTTCTTTTCATTGCCTGCCTCCCTAAGTGTTTTACTTTAGTAATGCTAGGGAAAATCTCTTTTTCGATTCCCTTTAATAGGGGGGTTTTCGAGATCTCATAGAAAATCATCGTGGAGAATCTTCGAAAGCGGGGAGGTAGTCAAAAGAATGAGAATATTCGAAAGGGTAGGGTCTACAGGCAATCTAGTCGCATAAGAAAGAGAGATCGGCCTCCGAGAACTCGAGATTTCAGTAAAGATAGACGAGTACGAATTCGTGTAGATCGTGTAGTCTGGTTCTACATATAGAAAGGTAATCCTAGTCCTAGATTGGCAGTCAGATACTTCACCGAGTGTGAAATCCTGGTAATAGACAGAGGGAAGATTCTTCTTTCTCTTTTCCTCTGTCTTTTCTGTCTTCTGTCTCTTCTTCTTTCTTTTCTTCTTCTCTCTTTCTTTCTCTTTCGAACTTCTTCTTTCCTCTCTCTTCTTCTTCTTTCTTTTCTCTCTCTTTCCCATCTTCTTCTTCTCCTCTCTGTCTCTTGTTTTCTCTCTTGTTCTTTATCTGTTCTGATTCTTTCTTTTCTCCTCTCTGTTCTGTCTTTTTTTCTTTTCTTTTTTCTTTACTGGTCTTTGTTTTCTCTTTGTTCTTTTGCTTTCTCTCTCTGTGTCTTTTTTCTCTTTCTCTTTTCTTATTTGTTCTCTCTACTCTCTCTCTTCTTCTCTTTTTGTGATTCTTCTTTTTCTTTTGCTCTCTTCTCTCTTTCTGCTCTTGTTCTTTTTCCTCTCTCTTTCTCTGCTTCTTTTTCTTTCCTTCTCTCTTTCTTCTTCTTTTTTGTCTTTGTTTTTCCTCTCTTTTGCTTTTCTTCTTCTGCTCGAATGAAAAGACTTCTTCTCTTTCCTCTTTTCTTTTGCTCGAAGAACTAGACGGGGAATTTCTCTCTCTTCCAATTTCTACTCTTCTCTTTCTGTCTCTTTCTATCTTCTTTCTTCTTGGTTTTCTTTTCTTGTCTCTTTTTTTTCATTCTTTCTGATTCTATTCTTCTTCTCTGTGTTTTTTCCCTTCTCTCTCTGTCTCTGATCTTTCTTCTTCTTTCCATTCTTCTCTCCCTCTGCTTTCTCTTCTCTTCTTTAGTTCTTCTCTTGTTTCTTCCTCTCTTCTTTCCTCCTTCTCTTCTCTTTACTCGCTGCTGACACTCGACTCCTCTTTCTCCTCTTTCTCTCTTTCCTCCTCTCTGTCTACTCTCTCTCTCTCTCTCTTTGTTTTCTGACTTCTTCTCTTTCTTTTTTTCTTTCTGGTTTAGAGAGCGTGGGGTAGCATCTTATTACTTTTGTACTTTCCTCATTCGTTTCTATTTTTGGAGTCGTGGTTATATTCTATGTTTTGACAGTCTTATTTGTATTTCAAGAGATTCCCGTGAAAACTCTGTAGGTAGAATAAAAGAAGAAAACATTGTGTGTGTAGAAATTTAAAAAAGAAATCAAAAAAAAATAGAAATATGAAATATAGTAAAGAAGAAAGGAAAGAGTAATGGAAAATTTGTCTGTTGTAAATGAATTAAATACTAAAAGTGAAATGGAACTGCTCTCACTTGTCATTCTGTAGAAATAGATTTCTTTAGTAATTTCTAGATAGAAGATTTCCCACAGACATATCCGGATCTTGAAGAAATATAGGTACAATATTAGTGTAATATGGGGCCGTACCAAGGAATACATACGGTTATTGTATTGGTATTTCTTTTTTTGTATATAATATAATAGATAGGTATATAATAGGTATATAATAGTGTCAATCTATTCCATATTTAAGCCAAAAGGAGTGTAGATTTTCCTCCATGAATTAGGGTCTCCATCCAGATAGTGATTCCAAAATAATAGAAAAATTCTAATTCAAATAAATAAAAAGAGAAATGTTGACATTGATCTCTTTTATTGTATTTCTATAAGTCTTTTTTTCATTAGTGTTTCTTCTTTTTTCTTTCCTTCTTTCTTTCTTTCTTTCTCTTCTTTCAGCCACTTGTTTTCTTCTTTTTTCTTTCCTTCTTTCTTTGTCTGAGTCTCTCTCTTCTTCTCTTATTCTTTTTTCTCTCTCTTCTCTCTATTGTCTCTTGTTCTCTTTTTTTTCTTTTTCCATTTTTTCTTTTCATTTCTCTTTCTTCTTTTTCTCTGATTCTTTCTTTCTCTACTTTCTTTTTTCTTCTTTCTCTCTGAATTCTCAGATTCTTTCTCTACTTTCTCTGTCTGGATTCTCAGATTCTTTCTTTCTGAATTCTTTCTTTGTTGACGAACCTGCTTCCTGTTTTCTTTTTTTACTCCTCTTTTCTTTCCTAACTCCAAGAGCCCACTCCTTCCTGAATTCGGATCCTTTTTTGGAGTATTCGCCTTTTTTTTCGGATTTTCCGTTCGATTTCTGTTTTTTTCTTTTTGTCTTTGATTATGTCTTGGCTTTCTGTTTAGACCGAGATCCACAGAGAGAAGGGAAAAAAAGAAACAGAGAGATCGAATGGAAAAGACAGAAAGAGAGAAGAATCTTTAAGAGAACGACCAAGCATGATCAATTCCATTTCCTCCGAGTCTCATGTCAATTTCCTTCAAGTTTTTGTGATCTCCGAGAGGAAAGTAGTAATAGTAGTAGACATCTTAGGATGGAAAGTGTTTCTGTCTTGTCTTTTCCTACGAGACCGGGAGACTGATCTATCTCTATTGTATTGATGTAAATCCCAGCATAGTGGTCCTCCGGTTCCCCCTTTTTTCTCTTATAGAATAGGAACTGTCAATTCGATACAATCCTGTTTTAACGACCTCTTTGATCTAGCATCCACGAATGGGATCCCCAGCCAGTAATCCCGTAAGATTTCCTTCCCACTAGGTTTCTCACTTTTAACTCCTACGTTCTGACGGATGGACGGGGTAAAAAAAGTTTCAAAAAACAAACATGTAATAACCCCTTAGCCTCTTGATTCGCAACCATTTGTTAGAAATAGTCTTTCTCCCCGCTAACTTTTCAGTAATAATTAGTTCAATCTCGTTCAGATCGATCGATTTAGTGCAATTAATCCAGGAATTAGGCCGAAAATGGAGAGCACTCTCCCATAACTTTCCATTTCTTGTCTTAAGAATAGTCAATGAGGTGCATATCTAATCTCTTTCAATATGGGCTTTCTCGTGCTCTGGGACGGATCGATCTTGATTATCATGGATTTCTTTAAGTTAAGAACTCCACCGAAGGAGGAAGAGTTCCACTTCTTCCGGCTCTTCCGTCCTCCCCTTTCGAGATTCTTTCTTTTTTATTGACTTCTATATCTTTTTTCATTTCGTGTGGGCTTTGTCTTTTTACAAAGATGGGTGGAATGCTGGAAAAATGGGTTTGAGAAAGACCGGTGTCGAAGGATTGAGTAAGAACCGAATTCAGTCAAAAGTAACGCAACAGAGGTGGCTGTAGTCCGAGTGGAAGGCTAGAAGCGGATAGAATCTGGTTTCTGATTATTTGGATTTCTTCTAGAATATTCGATCTTCTTCTCTATGTTCCTATAGATAAATCTCGTATTTGTTCTTTCATTCAGTCTTCTCTTTCTCTCTTCTTTCTCTCTTCCCTGGGTTTTTCCTCTTCTTTTCTTTTTCTTCTCTTTTCTTTCTCCTATTCTTTTTTGTTCTTTCTTTTCTCTTTCTGTCTTCTCTTGTTCTGTCTCTTTTCTGTCTCTTGTTTTCTTCTTTCTTGTTCTTTTTGGTACTTTTTTTCTTTTTCTGTGCTCTCTTCTTTCTCTTTCTTTTCTCTCTCTTTTTTTCTTTCTTCCGCTCTGTTTTCTCTTCCTTCTTTTCTCTCTTTCTTGTTTTCTTCTTTTCTCTCTTTTTCTTTTCTTCTTCTCTCTCGTTCTTTGAGAACCTTCTCTCTTCTTCTTCTTTTCTCTTGTCTTGTTCTGTCTCTTTCTCTGTCTCTTTCTTCTCTCTACTCTGTTTTCCTCTCTCTGTCTCTTCTTTTCTTTTCTTCTTTCTATCTGATCTCTTTTCTTTCTCTCTTTTTCTCTCTTTGTCTTCTTTTCTTTGTTCTTTCTCTTCTCTCTACTCTTTCTTCTCTCTCTCTGACTCTTGCTCCTCTTTCTTTCTCTCCCTCTCTCCTCTCTTTCTGCTCTCCACTCTCTCTTCTCTTTTCTTTCTTCTTCTTCTTCTCTCTTCTCTTTCTTTTCTCTCTCTTTTCTCTTGTTTTTTCTCTCTTCTTCTGTTCTCTTCTCTGTTCTGTCTCTCTTCTTTCCTCTTTCTTTTCTTTCTCTCTTTCTTGTTCTCTTCTCTTTCTTTTCTTTTGTTCTCTTCCTCGTATTCTTTCTCTTCTACTCTTTCTTGTGTTTTTTGATAGCTTTCTTCTTCTCTTCTTTCTCTCTTTTTCCCGATCTCTTTTGTTCTCTCTTTCTTTTTCTTTCTTTTTACTCTTTTCTTTCTTGGTACTTGTTCTTCTTCTTTCTCTTGTTCTTTTTCTCTTTCTTCTCTGACTCTCTTCTTGTTTTTCTTTCTTGATTCTTTTCTACTCTCCTCTCTTTCTCTTCTTTCTTTCTCAATCTCTCTGGTCTCTCTCTTCTCTCTTTCTTTTCTTTCTCTTTTCTGTCCTCTCTTTTTTTTCCCTATCTCTTTTTTTTCTCTTTCTTCTGTTCTCTCTCCTCTTTTGTTCTTTTTTCTCTTCTTCTCTGTCTTCTTTTTTTTCTCTTTCTTGTTTTCTTTCTGACTTCTTTCTCTTCTTTTTTCTCTCTCTCTTTCTTTGTCCTCCTTTCTTCCTCTCTTCTTTCTTTGTCCTTCTTTTTTCCTCTCTTCTTTCTCTCTTCTTTATTATTCTTCTTCTCTTCTTCTCTTTTTGCTTCTTCTTTTTTCTCTTCTTCTCTTCTATGTTTTCTTTTCTATCCCTTAGAGTCTTGAGGTGAGTACACTAGCATCTTTTTCGAAGTCGATTTGTTTGTGTATGCCTTGTCTTAGTTGTATTTTACAGTCTTCTTTCTTTTTCGTTTTCCGGGTTGCTTTCTCTTTTTTTCTTTGTTTTTTCCCTCTTCTTTCCCTTTTCTTTTCTTCTATTTTCTTCTTCTCCTTTTCTTCTTTCTTGTCTCTTATTTTGCTTTTTCCTTCTTTTCTCTTTTTTCTCTCGTCTTTTCTTTTTCTTTCTTCGCTCTCTCTTCTTTTCTTGTTTCATTCTCTTCTGTCTCTTTTTTTTTTTCTTTTTCGACTAGGCATACGTCTTCCTTGCTTTTTCCTGCTGGCAGGGGAAAGTTTGTTTTCATTTTCTTTCTTTGAATTCGAATAGGGATAGAAGAAGTAAGGAGACTCTTTTCTCTTACTTTCTCTTTCTACTTTTCTTTGACTAAAAAATCCAAAATCTATATTCTATGACTTCTACTTCTAAAATTCTAGGGAAAGAGTCTTTCCTTAGCTGATAGCTTTTCCTTGGCTACGGTTTCATCCGCTTTCCTTTCTTTGTGTTTGCAATATGTTTCATAAACTCGAATGTCTTTTCGATTTCGATTCTTTTCATTTCCGTTTTGCTTGTTTTTTTTGAGTCCAAGGGAGGAATTTAGTGAATGATATATTTGAAAAAATAGGATATACTAGAAAGACGTTTGTGTTTTTTCTGATTTAGTAGATCTGGGATTTCTTTATCTTCTCCCTGGTTTTCTGGTTTTTTCCGTGTGCATGAAAAGGTGTTCCATGGTGTTCTATACAGGATCCTTTTGGAATCTCCTTTTTTGTTCTCTCGAATTTCCTTCTTCGTTGATATTTCTAAACAACAGGTATTTTCATTTTGTAGATGGATCCTTTTCCTTCCTTTTGGACAGATTGGATAGTAAGTTTTTTTTCATATTTGGATCGAAGGGGCTCCGCTTCCTTCTCTTCTTATTATTCTTCTTCTTTCCTTCTTCTGTGTCTTTGTCTTTCTCTCTTTCTGATTCTGACTTCTATTCTTTCTATATTTTCTTATTCTTTTTGTTTCTCTTATTTCCTCTTTTTTCTCTTCTTTTTTTTCCCTCTCTCTCTTTTCTTTCCTCTCTCTTCTCTTTTTTTTCTTTCTTTTCTTTCTCTTTTTTCTCTTCTCTCTCTTTTTGCTTTCTTTCTTCTTTCTCTTCTTTCTTTTTCTTCTCTCTCTCTTTTCTCCTCTTTCTCTTTTTCCTTCTTTCTTTTTCTCTCTCTTCTTTCTTTTTCTCTCTCTTCTTTCTCTCTTCTTTCTCTTCTCTCTGATTCTTCTTCTTATTTGTCTTTTCTTTGTTCTTTTCCTTTCTTTCCTCTCTTGCTTTCCTGTCTCTCTCTTCTCTTTCTCTTCTCTTGTTCTCTTCTTCTTGTTTTCTTTTCTCTCTTCTTCTTTTTCTTCTCTCTCTTGCTCTTTTTCTCTCTTTCTTTCTCTCTTTTCTCTCCTCTCTCTTTTTTCTCTCTCTTCTTTTCTCTCTCTCTTCTGTCTTCTGTTTTTTCTCTGTTCTTTTTCCTCTCTCTGTTCTTCTTTCTCTGTCTTTCTCTCTTGTCTCTTGTTCTCTTTCTTTGATCCCCTTCTTTCCTCTGTGTCTTCTCTCTGTCTTTCTTCTCTTCTTTCCTCTTTCTCTTCTTCTTTCTCTCTTTTCTTGTCTCTTGTTCTTCTTTTTCCTCTCTCTTTTTTGTTCTCTCTTTCTCTCTCCTCTGCCTCGGATTTTTTCTCTTCTTTTTTCTTGTTTTTGCATTTTTCAGTGAGACTAAGACTTTCATGGACTGTCTCTTTGTCTTTCCCTCCCTTCCCTTTCTGTTTTTACAGAGGATGGAGTCAGTGTTTTTTGTGTGCTTTTCATTTTCGTTGGGCACATCTACTCTATTATTTATTCTTAAAATTTACATAATATTATTCTATTACATATATATTCCAATACTCCTTATTTTCAATTTGGTAGTAAAGAGTGAAGGGGATGTTAGTGATCTGGTTGTTATTCCTTTTCACAAACTTTTCAGGGATGAGAAGTGGATTTCTATCTTCCTTCTTTCTGCCGATGCTTCTTTGACAGGGTCTTTTTTCTTTGTTTTTTTGTTTTTTCTTTCCTTGGTCGGTTTCTTGTTTTTTTCTTCTTTCTCTGCTCTTTTCTGTTCTTTTTCTTTCTTCTCTCCTTCTTCCTTTTTTATGGAAATCTTTGTAAATCCATCTTTTTCAATCTTTACTAAAAACAAAATGTAATTCTTAAGTAGACAAAGTAATGTTAGTCTAGCTTCTAAGGACTTCTTTTAAACTCTTTCTGGTCGTTCTTAGGGCTAGTATAAAGAAGGCTTTTGTTCAGAAAAGTGGGTTTAGTGAAAAGATTTCTGACTAAGGTTGATTCTCGGATCCGGTTTTTTTGATGGTGATTATAGGCATAGGATGTGATCGATGTCGAAGTTCTGTAGGCAGTTATCTCCCGGTCGCTCTCCTGGTCGCTCTCTTGGTCGTTCTTCCTCTTTTTCTATTTGTTTTCTGTCTTCTATTTGTTTTGGGCTAGAGCAGGGATTGGTAAAGACACTAGCATCTTTCACACCTCCTGTTTGTGGATTTATAGTAGTCGTAGTAGTCTAAAAAAAACAGCCTTCTTTCTTTTTTCTTTTGTTTTGGGAGTTGGGATCTCCTTCTTCTTTTTATTTTTGTTCCTCGACTTTTTTCTTTTTTTCGCTTGTTGTCTTTTGTCTTCTTTTCTTTCTTGGTAGTCTTTCTCTTTTTTCTTCGATTTTTTCTACTTTTTCTTTTGATTTTCTTTTTGTTTTTTCTTTTTGTTTGTCTTCTTTTTCCATTTTTTTTTGATCTTATTTTTTTCTACTTAGGTTTTCCAATTTATTCTTTGCTTATTACTGATTTTCTAATTCTATAAATTTCTATATAAACTAGCTACTCAAAATTAAGTTAAGTCTACGTCCCAGGTCTTCAAAGTTGGTTTTTTGATTAAATTAAGAAGAAAACTTTTTCTTGGAAATGAAACAAGAATACCAAAATATTAACTCTTGCTATTTGATCTCTCTGTGTTGAGATAGTATTGAATTTTTTTACTTCGCGGACAGACATAGTATTAGCGAGAAGACCAGATTCTTCCTTCCAGTCTTTTTTTGATTTTCTATATTCCACTTCCATATCCATGGATATATAAGAATTCTCTCCCGAACTTTCGGATTATTTAAAATTTTAATTCTACTATCCTAATCTTAATCAGAAAGCTTCTGCTTTGGAATAATGAAAACAAAAAAATGCGATTATTTTTTTCATCTTAGAATTTTGAAGGCCAACGAGTATATTCTTTTTATTTTGATTTAGTCTGGTTCTACTTGTCCCATTCTTTTTCCATGATTGTCCCCACGGACTCTTTTCAGAGACTTCTTAATTCTATATGTATTAAATTATGAGATTTCTGTCATTATCCTATTTCATTTCACTCTTATTTTTTGTTTCTATTAGATTCGCATACTTTTTTTCTCTTCTTCTTTCTGTCTTCTAATTTTTTTTTGCTTTTTTTCTGGATTTCCTCTTTTTACGGTGTTCACTCTATTATTTTACTGTTATATATACATTTTTTTGTTCCTATTTATTTGTAGTTTTCGGTTTAATTAGGAAGAAGAAGTATTGTTGGAGATTAAACAACAACAAAATTCTGCCCCACTTCAAGCATTGTTAGGTTTTTCGGTGTAAATAGAGTTATTCAGAAGGTTTTTTACTTTCTATGTCCAGTTGTGCTTGTTGTTCACAGGATTCTCTACCAAATTCATAGATTACTTCTTAATAATGAGTATTTTTTCATCTTTTCTTAACGAAAATCTTCTTTCTATCTATGATTATCTTCTTTTCTAGCTTTCGTTTTAGCCTCTCCTTGCTTCTCAGCAGAGCCTTGTTTTTCCATTTCTTGGAATTTTGAGGAGTAGATTGATATCTATTGAATACTGAAGTACATCGCGTTTTTTAGGTATTATAACATTTTTTTTCTTCCTATACTTCCTATCTATACTTCTCATGTAGTATTCGTGTTATGGAAATGGTTGGGTTATTGTTTTCGAGTTCGACGTTATTTTCTCTTTTCTTTCCTGGTTCACAGTTTCTTTTCTTGTGAATTCTTTTTTCATTATTTTTTTCGCAAGTCCTCTTGTTCTTTGTGTGGTAGAAAATGCCGGGCCTTTCTGTTCCGTTGATTTTCCTAAGATTTTTTGTCAGTCGATGGATGGGACCCAATGGGAAAAATAAAAAAGGCAGTAGCGGACCTATCCGATTATGGAAACTGGGGTTCAACGAGAAGATTCTCTTCTTTTTACTATTCTTATTCTTTATGAGAAGTTTTATGAGAAGGACGGGCTCTTTTTTAGTAGTTAGTATTTAAATTTTTTATTTTTTCTAATTTATTTCACTTCATTAATTAATTCTTTGCTTGCTTGTGTCTCTATTTTCTCCTAAATCTATTTGACGCGATTTATTTTTTTTGTATTTAACTATCACTCCTGCGGCCAACCTTTAGGTGCCTTGGTTTTTCTGGTTTGATTGACTGGTTCTTGCCTGCATTTCCCTTTCTTTTTCTTCTGTGTTTTTAAAATCTGAAACGAGCTTTTTTCCGTTCTTTCTTCCTTTGTTTTCCATTTTCACTCACTTTTGGAAACGATTTCTTCCGTTTTCCATAATAAAGCAATTACCTAGTCTATTAGCAGCTTCTCTTTGAGCTAGTTCTACCGGAGTGGATTTTATGGTTATCTATGAAATGGCTTTCTTTTCTGCTTCTATGTCTTTTTCGAAACGAAAATCTGGTGTAAGTGCTTTTTTCTTTGTTTCTTTGAAAGACTCTGCATTGTCTTTCTTTTTTGAATCATAGTCTTCTCTTCGATCCATACTAAAATATAATAATATATACTATAATATAAATATTTACTATAATTATAATTATTTTTTTTTATTATAATAATTAATAATATACTATTATAATAATAATATAATATACAAAAAAATGAAAAGCTTTTTATTTTTTTTATATCTTCTATCTATATCTATTTTTCCTTCGGCATTGTATTTTAGAAAGTTCTAGAAATGGGATGTTTTCTATACGAAATTCTTTTAATCGTTGTAGGTTGTAGAATGGGCATTTCTTTTTTTTTCATCACACGAATGCGTTCCACAGGAATATATATTTGATGATAATAGAATGGACTCTACACTAGAAACTAATCTGAAATAATCGAAGTCAAAAAATTGTTTTAGTAGATCTTTTTACTTGATTATTAATAGAACGGCGTAGTCTACTTGGCTCTTTCTTTCTGCCCAAGCATGTTTTTTGAAACTCTCTCTGCCTGGCCCGGATTTCGATCCAAAAGGGACCCGATTAAGACTTCTTTTTCGCAGGTCTGCTCTGAACTAGTTGTCTTTTTTTTTTCTCTTGATTATTTTATTTCATATTTTTATTTCTATAATACTTTCTAATACAATTACAATAATTTTACATACAATACAATATAACAATATAATTATTAAATATGAAACTGAAAAATGGATTTCTAATCTTGATCTACTATGATTACATATATAGAAAAAATTAGAACTAAAAACCTTTTCCCTGTAGTGGAAACAAATTAAATAATGAAAAACAAAGACGGGAACCAACCACTTTTGTTTGTAGTGATTGTTAAGGCCAACACGTGGATTCCAATCATGTATACTTAACTCTGGGTAGGGCTGTCCTCCCTTTTGCAAGTCCACTGCTTCTTTATTTTCATTATCTTTATTTTCATTATCTTTATTTTCATTATATATGATATGTGCATAAATATTTTCAAATGAGGATCTCTGTGGATCGCACAGAGATCTGGGAAAATGGGACTTTGATTCCCCCTAATATTATTTTGTATGTCATCGCTCGTTCTGTTTGCTTCCTTTTTCAACTCGTACTTTTTTTCTTTCTTCACTTGCCTTCCTCTCCATTCTATTGGATTATGAACTAGGATTTTGTTTTCCGACTCCTTCTCTAAGCGTGCAAGGACCCTTTCACTTGCAGGCAGTAATCTTACACTCTCTTTGCTTCTTTCTACTTCATTCTCTCAAACTCTCTTTTTTCTAGCAAATCTTCTTTTTGTGTCTTAGTACTTGGAGGCCTCGAATTCATCTAGCAGCTTTTTTGCTTTATGGTTATCTCGATCCTTTTTTATATAGTTCCTTGATCTCTGTATTTTTTATATCAATTTCTCTCTCTGCTTAGGAGTGAAATCAGGCGCTGTCCGGAAATTTCAACGATAAAGTAGTGATTTTAGGAGCATGCAGATAGTCTTCTCTTTGTCTGTGGCTTTTTTAGGCGACCAAATAGGACAGTGTGACTTGGAATTAGGAGATCTCGATCAGGACTTGTTTGATTCTCTTTATTTTTGACACGGCAGCATCCTATCGTGGTAGTTATGCTCATTTTTTCTTTTCATTTTTTTCTTCGGATTGTTCCATGATTGATTCTTCAAAAAACCCCTTTTCGCATTTCTCGATTTCTATTCTTATTTTTTGGTCATCCATATAGGATTTGGGTGTAGAATTTCCTAAATAAATCTTTGTGTGTTGGTCTAGAAAATAGGCACTAACATAAAAACTCCTTTTGTTTCTGTAAATAGAGTAGTATTTTTAGTCTGAATAAACCTTCTTTTTTTCTTTCTTCTTTGTGTTCTGATTCTTTCTTTCTGTTTTTTGTCATTTCTTTTTTTTTGTCTCTTTCCTTCTTCTTGTTTCTGACACTTGTTTTTTCCGTTTTTTTTTCTATGTTCTCTTCTTGTTTTTCTCCCTTTCATATTTCGGATTTTACTTAAGAGTGTTTGTTGCATGGCATTTTTTCCTTTTGCTTAGCGTGATTAGAAGATGATTTTCTTTTTTCGTTCAAAGCTCTGGTCATTGGTTTTCCTGTGAGAGAAATGCATTCGACTGTATACTTTTTTTTGCATAGCTATTCCCCTTTTTCTTCCGTAATGGGGCGAAGTCTCGTCTTTGATCTTTTTTTCCGATGCGACATCGTGCTCCTTTATTTCCATCTCATCGCACTTCATTCGCTTTTTTTTTCTATGGTTTGTGTGTGAAACGGGCCTGCTTGTCGACAGTGTGAAATTATGCCGATTCTATAGACTAGTAGTTTTTTAAGAGAATGGGGAGTTTTCCCGGCGTACTTTTTGACTTTCTGTTTTCTTGTTTTTCTTCTCCCTATTTTAGATTTTTCTTTTCTTATTCTTCTTTGTTTTCTTTCTTTCTGTTTCTTTTTGTTTTTCTTCTTCTTTCTTGCTTGTTCTTCTCTCTTTCTTTGTTTTTTTGATCAGTCTCTCTTTTTTTTTCTTTTTCTTTCTACGGTTTTTTTCCGTTCTTTCTTCTTTTTTTCTTCTTTGTCTTTTCTCTGCTGCTTCTTTGTCTTTTTCTGGGTTAGCGAAGAGATCGATGAGGTTCTCTTTTTTCTCCGGTTTAGGTTTAGTCGTTGGCCGAAAAAGCTTTTTTTCTTTGTTTGTTTTCCGAGTTAGGTTCTCTGGTTCTTCTTTGATTTTTTTCATTTCCCTTCTTTTTTCCTTTACTTTTCTGGAAAACAAATAAGAAAAACCAAGAAAAATTCGATTCTTTTTCGAAATGTAGAGATTATAGAGTCGCACGAGTAGATTCCATTATTATAGTATTTTAGAATATAGAAATAGACTTTAGTAACAGAAAGTAAAAATAGAATATCGTTTCTCCACCGACCGAATAGAAAAAAGTAGGAATAGCAGCCAAGGCGGAAAACGAAAAAGTTTTTTCAACACTTACGAACTCTTGCTCATAAAACAAAAAAAGACATAGCCTCGTCCACAACAGCTTCGTGTAGAAAAGTAGAAACAGCTAAGACATTGGAAGTAAAAAAAAATAGTAAAAACTTAACCTAAGGGACATGTCATCCGAAACAATGTTCTAATAGTTTTGGATATCCTAAATTGAACCCGCCTCTTTCAAGCGAGAGCCTTTTCTACCGATCTGGTTGATCAACACGGAAGAGCATCTTCCTATCATTATTGTATTGCTCCCGTAGCCCAGTCTTTTACTTAAAATATAAATTAAAATATAAAATACCTATATAGTAATAAAGACATAAGTTCATTCGCATGGATTGGCCTCGGCTTTTTGATTGCTTTCTTCCAATCATTTGGAAAATAAGAAACACCTGCAGCTTCCTACGAAAAAAGCATTTGAATGTGGTTTCGTAGTTGACTACTTACAAAATAGTTAAATAGAAAAATCCAGCTAATACCACTTACTTAGAGCCAAAAAAATCTATTGATTGATCATGCCTCGCCTTATAGGTAATATGATGTTTTCCCTCATACCCTACTGCATGCATTGGTTAGGCTTAGTCCTTCTTACACACTTACACATCAGAAAATCAATAATAGAAAAATGAATTTAGACTAAAACCTCCGGGCATATTCATAAAAAGTTGATGGAAATATGAAGCATTTTTTTTGGTATTACATAGGGCTACCTTATCAAAAATATCAACATTTAAAAATTATAATAATGTAGTTAACTATTTTTACTATAAAATATGCTGTCTATTTGTACAATTATATATGTTTGTCTAGTATAGCGAGTATATATTTAAAAATAAAAAATTATAAAATGAGTTCTCCCCAACCCGGACCTAATGCTATCATTTCACCTGTGTCGCTAGCAATTTAAACGACCAAAGTCCATCGACCCTTGCTTTTCTTTTTTTTTTTCAGGTAGAAATCCACTATTCTCTATTCTTATTCATGTTTCACTTTTTTTTAGTCCTTGGATCAATCTATTGATAATGGAAAAAAGGCTTCTTTCTCTCCATCCTTGTAATTACTTTTCTTTCTTTCCAAGGAAAAATTCTTTTTTATTTATGTTGAAAGATATGTTGAAAGAATATGTTGAAAGAAGTGACCGTGCTATTTTCTCTTTCTTTCCTAGACTCGACTCCTGGAGCCCTTTTTAAAAGTTTTTATTTTTTTCTATATTTTTCTGTTTCTGGAGGACTTTATATGGATCGGAATAGATTTGAACCAAGGGATCTTTCACATAAAAATGTTTCTCTAACTCTGACCGATGTGAGTTTTCATTTTTCTTTTTTCAAGATTTCTCCGCTCTCTTTTTTTTATAGATAATAGCAAGTATTTTTTTAGTAAAGTAGAAAGGGTGCGATATTAGAAATCATGGAGCAGCTTTTTAAAAATTTTTTAGTAAAAAGAAAAATTCAAATTCCATTATTCTTATTTTAATTAAATAATTAAAAAATACTTTATGTATGATTATTTTTTCTTTTTTAGTAATAGCCATTCTTTTTATTTACATTTTCAAGTTCAAATAAAATTTTCGTAGGAACTTTCCCTCATTTTTATAAAAATAAAGAAGAGAAAGAAAAGCCAAGTTCTTCATGAAAAACGAATCGCAGCGAATGCATAAGGAATGACTAGACCCCGATTTGAAACAAAACAAATAAAAAAAATAGTAAAAGGCTCTTGCTCACCGGTATACATCAGAGGACCCAAAGCCAACTCAAATGTGAAAAACTCCCGAACAGCTTACCTAAAACGAAACGGAAGGAAGAGAAAAAAAACTCTGAAACAAATAAAAAAGACAGAATAACAAGGGTCATTTCAGAGACCAAATATTGTAAACATATGAAAAACTAGGCTATGATCACACTAGACATATCAAGAATAAATCAAAGATCCTGATCACATCCAACAATGAAATTAATAAAAACAGAGAGCTTTTGAGACCACCGACCCAAAAAGGGGGAAGTAGAAGAGAGGAAGCAAGAGAAAAGAGAACAGAGTCTCCAAGATAGAGGAGAGTCAATAACGTAAGCTACAAACGAAGACAGAAAATGAAAAAAAAGAAAAGGACCGGTAGTTCCAAATAGTAAAATTCATTGTCAGCATAACATACATATAAACATACAAAAAAAAGTCTAGGCAAGATTCAAAGACCCCAACCAATATTTCCAACAAAAAGGAATGCCTCATTTGAATAAGAATAAAAAACAAAGAAGGATGACCGAGGAAGACTCTCACACCTACCAGAAACAAAAACCGGATCGAAGAAAACAAATATTTTCACTTGCCAACGCACTCCAAAAAGAAATTAAAAAACTACTATTGTAAATATTGAGATGAGATCAACAAACAGGCATCAAACACCTTTCAATTCTTGCCCAGAAGACACTCCTTCAATCCTGTCCCACCACAATAAAAAAGAAAAACAGAAGAGAAAAGAGAGAAGAAAAGAGAGAGAAGGGAAAAGAAAAAGAAAAGATAAAAGATAATAAAGAAAGAAGAGAAAGGAAAAGGGAGAAAGAAAAGAAAGAAAAAAGAAACAAAAAGAGAAGAAGAAAGAACAGAAAAAGAAAAAAGGAATAGAGAAAGAGAAGAAAGGAGTACAATAAAGAAAGAAGAATCAAAGGAGAGAGAAAGAAGAGAAAAGAGAAATCAAAAAAAGAAGAACAAGAATCAGAGGAGAGAGAAAGAGAAGAGAGAGGAAAAAGAACAAGAGAAGGAAGAATCTAAAAGAGGAGAAAGAACAAGAAAAGAAGAAGAAGAAGATGGAAGGGAAATAAAAAAGAAAAAATGAAATGAGTAGGATTATTGTCATGTAATAAAAGATCTAGATTATTCTAACTAAGTTCTAGTAAATGAAACATCTAGTAAATCTAGTAGAAATATTATTTATAAAAATATTGTTATTTAAAACAAACATCGTCAACTAAGAGAAGAGAAAGATAAAAGAAGGTAAAAAGAAGGAAATGCTGCGAGGGAGGTTCTATCTGAATGGGGGCCCCTGTCTTCCCTAACTCGAATTAGTCTAATCTACTAACGGAACTTCCATAACTAGTCAGAATAAAAAGTAGTTTAAATGCAGTTTTCATAGTTTCTCTTTTTTTACGTATTTTACGTATAAAGGCTATCACAATGACTAGTATCTTTTCAAGAAAACGGGAAAAAGGGAAGCAAGCATTAGGAGAACCTGCTAGTCAGCGAACATAAGAAAAAGAGAAAGGCAGATGAGAGATAGGGACATTAGTAGGGATTCGAGAAGACATCAGTCGGAAGTGCTGGGAAAAAACAATAGAAAAAAGAAGAAGCCGAAAACCGAAACAACAAAGAAAAGGAAAAGAGGAAAAAAAACTCCCGACCAAGCTCCAAGCCTTGGAGTGGGCAGAGAGAGCAATCCCATCCTGAGGCGAAAGACAGTCAAACACGAATAACAGAAACCTTTCGAAGTGGGCTAAAAATAAATAAATAAAGTAGGCAGGCAAGTGGTCTTTTTGTTTTAATGGAAAAACATTTTTTGTAAATTCTCATCATGGAATAGTTCATTAAAATATATATAAAATAATATATATAGAAAATTAAAGAAAATCAAAAAATAGAAACAATTCCATATAGATAATTAAACCTTTCTCCAAAATTCAAATAAAAAAGAAGATTTAGATATCAAGTCATTTTTTTCTTTTCAAATTCCTTTTTTGCACTCCCCCATTCCGAAAAGAAGAAGATCTTAGTCTCGACCTTAAAATATAGCTAGATAATCAGAAAGAAAGTCTTAAGTCAAAACCAAAAGGAAAAATCCGGAAACTTCAAGAAACCTTCTTTCCGTGCAGAGAAGAGGAAGCCCTTTTTGGTTCTCCCTTAAGGAGGAGTGACAAAAATAAATGAAAAGGAGCTAAGTAGGATTCGGAAAATCATAAATAAAGAATTAAAGAAGAGAAAACCGGGGCAGGTTGAATAGGTAGATTAGAAACTCCATAGGCATGCAAGAAAAAATAAGAGCGAACGAAGCATTCCAAAATGACCTAAATGATATAAATAATCTAAAGCAAAAAAGTACAGTCGTAAAAATGGATGGAAAAAAAAACATAACGAAGAAAAGAAAGGACCTATCTTACAGATACTTACAGATACTTACAGATAGAAGAGCAAAAATGTTATCAGTTTGAAGAGCATATCTTCAGCCGAGTATTGATCGGTGATTAAACAACTCGAAACAGCTAGCGGAGCGCTTCAGAGAAGAAGAAGAGATAGAACAACAAGAAAGAGAAAAAATGAAAGGGAAAAGACAAAGAAGCCATTCTCTAGGTCAAAGTCTCTATCTCCAACATAAAATCGAAGCATCCATCCACAGCTAGATAAAAAAGAAACATGTAAAATAAAGAGAGTCCATGGAGAAGAAGGAAAATTCCTAGTAATGTTAGGGAATTCGAATAAATAAACCACAAAAAAGAAAGGAAACCAAGCATACAAAAAAGACAGAAAAAACTAAACATGCGATTTCCTGCAAACAATACTAAGCCGCTCCAATACATCAATGCATAGATTTCCATAGCGACTGACCACAACACAAGGTACTGGAAAAGCTAAAAAACAAGGGGGCTGCCCATAATAATTATTTTTCTTTTTTAATTGTTTTTCTTCGAGTCGAGTGGAGGTCCACTTCTATCTCTTTATTCTTATCCTTATCTCTTCTCTTTTTCTAAGATTCTATGAATATTTATTCTATAGTTATAGTTTACTATAGTTATAGTTTCTACTTTCACGTATACTACATATTAGAAACTGCATAGAAATCAATAGAAAAAATAAAGAGATTCTAGATAGTTCTTTATTCAAATAAAAATTAGGCAGACCGGGGCTATCAATTTCACCTCTTTTAGTTTAGAGAGACTCTTTTTATTCCTTCGACATAGAAAACTATCCTAGGAATGGATCTCACTCTTATCCGTAGAATCCTTTCCTTTTTTTCTTATGAGTAACTAGGCTTTCTCCATATCCACCAACTTTCTATCCTATATTGCAAATAGAATTTTATTTTATTTTTTTCAATGTTTAATTAAGTAAAATATAGGACTGTGCTTTTTGGGGGCATTTACATTTAGAATTCGTTTATGTCATTCAGAAATGCTTCGTGCCTACATCGTTCGTCATTTTCCTATTTCAACCCGACTCTGTTTTCGCTTTCTTTTAAGACTTCCACGTAGGGATTTTTCTTGCAAAATGAGGATGCATTTCTCTCCCTCACAGTATCTGCGCTTTGGCATGGAATTTCTCCCCCTTTGTTTAAAAAAAAAAGCAACGCTCCTAATGCAGCTTCGGATCCAGAGAACTTCTATGTATGCTCCCGGAAACCTGTAGACTTTTTTTTCCTATTTATTCCGCTTGAATTGAGAACCAGCCACCTAGATCTAGTTAGATTTGACTCCCCAGAAACCCATGATTTTTTCTTTTCCAACCATTTTCCAACCAGAAGAATGGGAAGACCCCCTTTTACTAATAGTCTCATAAGCTCGCAAGCCTGCTTTTTTCATGTTTTTACCTTCCATTCATTGACACTCACAGCTATTCTTTTCTTTAAGAGGATTTGGCCTTTGAAATTTTTAGTCAAACCTATTTGAATCCATGGGATCCTACCCAGATTTTCGTTGCTCCTTGGGTTTGGCCTTGACCCCATCTTTTTAGTTCATTGATCGAATTTCCGTTTTGATCGTTTCCTATTTATTATAAGTCTCTTCATTCACTCAAAAGAATAAAGAATGAAAAACAACAAGCAGAAAGAGAAGAGTGGGAAAGAGAAGAAAGATTACGAAGTCGACAGGCAGGATCTCCGTCGTCAATTCCTAGCAAAGTCTGCCCCATTCCAATCGAAAGACACAAAACAAGAAAACAAGAGAAGGAAAAAATTTGTATTAATTAAAGGACCCAGCATCATATAGAAAGCCCTTCTTTTATCTTGTAAACAACACAGACACAGAAATCGAATAGAAAATAATAAATACTAGAGAGAAAAGGAGAAGAAGAGAGAAAAGAAAAAGAGATACCAAGTTCAGAATGCTTAACATTGGGCCCAGCCCAGAGAAAGAGAAAAGAAGTTCTATCTAAGTCCTGTCAAAAGACTTCTGTGAGAATTCTATGGCACATGGTAGGAAAGAGCAGGCCTTCTGGGAAAAGAAAGAACAAATACGATCGCCTAGAAACAGAGATAGAATCCTATGATGACCTGACCCGGACACGTCAATCAACTATTCGGTGGGACGAAGATGAAGTTTTCTCCACCAGACCTAGTAGGACTTAACTTCACTAATCATTTTTTTCGTTTTTTTCCTATTTCATCATTCAGAGTTCACGAGTAAAAACCTGCCCTAAGCTCCCCTGCCCCGAAAAACAAAAAACAACGAGATCAAGCATACAAAGAAGAAGAATAAAAATAAAGACCTTTTCACAGCTTCGGGACAGGATTCTCGAGAATAGAAGCTCCTAGGGCTTGATTGAGAAAGGAAAAGAAAGCCACGTAGATTCTGGGGGATCAGAAAGCTGACAAACATACAAGCATGCTTGTATGTACTATCTAGCTAATCGAATACTAGTCTAGATATAAAAATAAATAATATAAAAAAAAGAGGGGCGAAGGAAGAAAGATTGAAATAAAAATAAAGCAGCCCTGCCCTGGGCCTGGACCAACTAATAGAATGAAATTGGTTCGTTCTGCAAAGAAACAAGAGAGGGAGATTTCTAGTCATTCTTCAAAAATGCAATGAAAAGAGTCTTACACGACAAGATTCCATCTTTTGACCTGGAAAAAGCCAAAAAAGGCAAGAAAAGAGAAAGAAAACAGTACGAAGAAGACAAAGAGAGAGAAAGAGAAGGATCTGAAAGAACGAGACCGATAGGAAAAATGGAAAAAGAATAGGAATAGAGAGAATAGAAAGACCGAGATCGAAAGATCTGAAAGAGCGAGACCAATAGGGCGCATGGTTTCCTACGAACGACCAAGAAAAAGAAGAATGATGACCAAGTGCCCCATCCTAAAAACAGAAAGCAAGAGGATCCTACGAAACCAGAAAGGAAGACCAAAGCCCTTTCATTGACTAAAAAACTACGACTACTTCATTGACAACTTGATAGAAAACTTCTAGTAACTGCATTTAAAAAGAAAAACGTTCATGAAAAGCACGCATTATATTGGTGTCTTTGTACAAAAGACTCCATCCTGGTCAAGATATTCTAGTAAATAGAGGCCCTTTTTCAATAGATCTGAAAGTCCAATAAATATCCAAAAGTCCAAGAAGAAGAAGTATATGAAGTCAAATCCAATAAGTCTAAGTAAGTCTAAGTAAATGTAGGCCTTGGATTGGATACAGATCTCCACAATGACCAAGAAAGATCCTTTACATATGTAGTAACATTTGAAATAGTTATATATTATATATTCCAATATTTTGTAATTAGAAAGTGAAATATTCAAATAGAAAGTGGTTAGATATGCCAATAGTAAGTAGAAAGTAAAAAAGGAAGTCCCTTTTACGTGATAAAGATCCCTTTTCAAATGACCCTTAAGGAAAAAAGGAGAGCGGGGTAACAACGATTTGACCCAGAAGAAAAATATGGAAAAACGGGGCGAAAAAGAGCGGACCGAACCAACAAATTGCGTAGAGTCGATGATAGGAAGCTCAAAGAGATTTCGGAGGTAGATAGAAAGTCCAGTCCTAAGCTCTATCATGTCAAAAAGATGTCTCTGAATTGCCCATTCGATTTCTGCGGACTCAGAAGCTCTGCCCAAGTACACGTTATATTCCCAAGGACTCAGAGGAAGCGGCAAAGACGAAGAAATGGCTTAAACAAAGACAGAAGAGACATTCGCCACGAAGCGATCCGTGTTCGAAGCTCTGCTCTTGCTGACCTATGACGCGGACCTATGAAGCTGGTTTGACCAAAAAAAGGAGAAGGCTCTTCTAAAAGACTCCAACTTGCAATCCAAAGTCTAAGTAGAAGTCGAATTTGTCAAGTAGAAGAAGGACAAAGGGAAAATCGATTTCGGGCTTCCGCGAGAAATGAAATGGAGAAATTTCTAGTCAGAAGGATTTGAACCAGCCAGACCCAATATTGATGTTCGTTGCTCTGAAAAGGCAGCCTAGCAAGAATCCACTTTTTTCGATTTCGATCAAAAATACAGGATTGCAGATGAAGCGGAGATTCCTAGTTTTTGCATTCCCAGTCCTGGAGAGAAGAAGAGAAAGAGAGAAGGAGTCAGAAGAGATGAAAGAGCGAGGAGAAGAAAGAACAAGAGACAACAAAAGATAGAAAGATCGAAGAAAGAAAAAAAGAGAAAAGACAAAAAGAAGAAGAAGAAGGAAAAGAGAGAGAATGAAAAGAAGAGAAAGGAAAAGAAAGAGGAGAGTGAAAAAAGAGAAAAAACAAATGAGAAAGAACCAGTCCGAGTCAGAAAAAAGAACAAGAAAAAAGAATTGAGACAGAGACAAAAGAAAAGGGAGCCTTGTGGATTGATTCGAAAAGAGATAAAAATCCCTACGATTACAAATAGTTTGCATTGGAAAGTATGAGGAATTCTTTTGTTTGACTTTTTTTATTTTATATATTTTATATTAAAATATATAAAAAAAGAAAAGCATGGAATCTTATTCGTTTCCATCGAAAAAACCATGCAATAACCGAAAAAACACCTTCTAATTTTCTTTAAAGAACAATTTGATCTCTCAATAAATCACAGAATGTCTCTTTTTGAAAAGCTAACTTGGCCAAGCTAAAAAATGATGGAAAGCATCTTTTTATAGTATTTATTGAATTGACTCTAAAAAGTCTTACGCGCATGAGTATTATACATATACACATTTTTAATCTAAAAACCCTTATGCCTTCGCCGGAGTTCGAACTCCCGACCTCCCCTTTAATACTCAAGCATCCTTACCACTAGGCCAATATTAAAAACAATGAGTTTTAGTACTAGCCCAATTAACACTGCCTGTTTCTGCTCTTCCCCAAATCATAGTTGGTTGTTTGATTTCCTTTATTAATTCCCTTCCTCCTAAACTTCTTTGTCACCTGCTAAGTTCATTAACTAACTGCAGTGTGACATAAATGGAGAAGCTATACTTGCCTATAACTTCAGAGAAATTGATATGAAATCAAGAACAAGAAAGTGAACTACATTCACAAACTGCCTAACTTCACTTCTCAGATGTCCAGGATTATCGATCAAGCAGGATTTTCAGGAATCCTTTCTTCACAGAAGCTGCTCCTTGTAATTTATAAACAACGTTAAAAACCATGCACGATGACGTACGCAGTTCACAGAACCAGAACATATGATCAGAAAAAAAAAAGCATTGATGGAAACGGACAATCGAATCTTCAATCAAGGCAAAAAGTTTATATATCAACAGTGAATCAAGATTACATGATGAATTGTGTTCTGTTCTAAAAAAGATAACTACAAGATTTGCACTAGGACGGGATTTCGGAGACTTATTACAGCAGCTTCAAGAAACACCAAACGAATTAACTACCCAGGCAGAATTAAACAAAAACGGCAGAACATCAACAAGAAAATGACAGTTATATAGCAGCAGGGCTCAACTCAAAAAAAATCATCCATGGAAATGAACAATGGAATCTTGAGTCAAGGAAAAGAATTTATATATCAACAACAATGAATCAAGATTACATGAATTGTGTTCTGCTCTTTAATTACATCAACGACCAACTAGTACGAATTAACCAAACGGATCGAAAAATGGATGATCCAACAATTCCTCAACAGTCCACCTCTTTTTCCAATCTCTCTCCAGGCAGCATCCAAGAAAATCTCTGAACCCTTGTGAACCATCATCATCTCCAGCCAATCTTGGTGGTTCCTCGTAACATATCTCCCAAATCACGCGCATTGTCTAGTCCTATTCGCGTCTTGCTTTCCCCGTCTGCTGGTCTCAAATACGGGTAACACCCTACATACAACTCCATTAATGTTAACC
>JAYMSM010000041.1:0-30286 GCA_036897885.1 Plantago crassifolia | reverse complement strand
AATGAAATATAATTAATTAGTTATATAATTAAGTAATTAAGTAGTAGTTAAAGTAGCGAAAATAGAAAATAATAGAATAATCATCTATAAAGAATTATATTATCTATAATCAAAAATAGAATGCACTCTAAATCTAAAGAATATATTTTAATAATAAGAATGGACGCTTATCTTATTATTTATAGAAATATTAATTAAGGTATAGGTATAGTATAAGGTATAGTATATTATTAAAACCTCAGAGATTCTCGAAGAATTTTCATTTTCATTTAGTTGAATGACTACTAAGTGTTGGAGCCAATACCGGAAGAGGTGCTTTGACTTTGGAAAAAATTGCTTGAAGATGCTAAGGAGATTATCTTCATAAATCATTAGTAGAATGCCCGGAATATGGATTCTTCTCTTATGATTAGAAGAGGTATAAGCATGGTTATTTGCTATTAGTGTCTATTACTTTTTTTCTTTTAACCATGATTTCAATTTTTACTTTTTTTTTACTTTATTTCCAGATAAAGGTTATAAAACTTCTGCTATTTGTATTATTTTGAGCGAGAAGGGAAAATTTTTTTTTATAATTCCTTTTGTGATTTTTTCTAGTTTTGCTTTTTTGATTTCTAAGGCTTTATTTAATTAAAAATAAATTTTTAGGGCATTTCCGATTGGTAGTGCCATAAGATTCCAAAAATGTCTTGATATGTTTTGATTCATTTTTAAAGCGACTATACCCAAATAATCCATGGAAACAGATATCTTGAAAGGAGCAAGTGGAATGCATGGGGCCCAGGTAACGATAAAGAGGACAAGAAAGAGAAAAGAAAGAAAAGAATTCTTAGTCGAATACAAAGAACAGATTGGAAAGAAAAAAAAGAAATAGAAAAATTTAAGAAGAAACCGAAAGCAAGGAAATAAAAGGACATAAAGTGATATAATGATATAGAGAAGGGGAAAGCACATAGAACAAAACAAAGAGAATGCTCCTACAAGTATAAGATGTAAATTTAGAAGTCCAAGATATTGGATCTAGGTGAATCCATGATAGGACACCTTCCACTTAGTTTCAATCACTCTAAGCAAAAATTTCACCAACTGAAACTCACTTTAGTTAAACCAACTTTCCATTTCCATAACTAATACTCAAGATGCTAGAACAAAAAGAAGACAGAAGAAAGAGACAGAAAGAACTTAATTAATTTCATCCGAATTCAAAAAACACTATTTAGTCATTGCTCGGGAGTCTGGGAAATCATTCTATGAATTCTATTGAGCCCAACTTGTGGAAATCAGAGTCGGAGAAGTCTGCGAAAACAAGAGAAAAGATAAGCTAGAGCAAGCAAGGAGGAGAAAGGGGAGCGAAACCAAAGAGAGGCCAGACCAAAGATTTTTCAAGCCATTCCAAAAATTAGAAATTTAAAGAAAAAAGGCTTCACAAAAGAAAAAAATAATGAAAAATAAAAATACATAACCAATGGTTTGGCCAGAAAGGAAAGTATTTTATTTATTTAAAAATTAAAAAATACTTTTTTCGGAAAACCACCTTTGGTAAAGAAGCCTGTTCTTGTTGTGTTAAGAAAGAATTACGAAAAGAAAAAATGCTTACGTAAAAGTGATTAACAATGTGATTATTATAATTATAATCCTACAACAATACAACAACTCCTGCACAGTTAGCATAATACAAAAAAGAACTGGCTGTTTCATTCATGTAAAAAAAAATTCTAATCGTCCTATATTTATTTTTTTTATTCAAAATCAAAAGAAGGGAAGCTCATAAGGAACATTTCAAATTATTTTTAAAAAATATAAAAAAAAACAAAGCTAGGAAATAAAAAGATAAAATCAAAGACTAGTCAAAAAGAAAAAATCTCAAAACCTGGCTCTATTCTAAGATCTTAGTATAAGAAAAATCATGGAACTCTAATGCGCACGGGGATGATCGCCAGAAACCCTACAAATTTTTTAAAGAATTAACTAGAGTGAAAAAAAAACCACCAATGAGATCTCATAAGAAGACAGGAGACACCTTTATACAGAAAAATGAACAAAAATTGAAACTTGATCCAGACCTAACATGGAGTCACCCTAAAATAGAATGCTTAGTGAATGCAGAATTAGGAGAAAAAAGTTCACAGAAATGTTAGAAAATCAGAGAAATCCCTGTCTTCATAGAAAGGAGTAGAATGCCAAATGGAAAAAAAGAAGCTCTTAATTAAAGACATAGAAAACAATCAAAAGAATCAGAAACAAAAAAACAAGAAGAGAAAGATGCAGAGAATGCTGTATCGGTTGTATAGGTATAGAAAGAATCTCTGTGATCATTAGATCGAATAGCCTAGAAAATGCTTGATTGATCGTGATCAAAAAATGATCGAATTGCGTAAAAAAGAAAAAATACCGTATTTATATAAAGAAAGATAAAGAATTCCGTCAAACCTATAAAGAGAATGAAATAGGAAAAGATCTCTATCCAAACGCATGGAGAGAAAAAAAAAGTAAAAAAAAATTCGATATAGAATTAAAAAGATGATTGAGATAGAAAAGAAAGATGACGGAAGAAAACAAAATTTCTGTCCAAAGTCGGTACTAATGGATCGAAAAAAGAGGAGTGGCAGATATCGATAGAGAAAGAAATTCGGTGAAAAGGAATTTTACATAGAAAGATCTGGAGTGGAGTAACGTAGAGGAATTCTTGATAGATGCGTCCAAAAAGCAAGGCATTGTGTGTTTAAAGAATAGAACTCGTCCAAATATTATTAGAAAGAAATCCGATTGACTAAGATCTTGTTGTCGTCCATTCCCGCGAACCAGAAAAGAATAACAAATGAAAAACTTGAAGATGAACAAGGGGAGTGAGAAATCACTAAAAAACAAAAGAATTTTATTACTAGAAACTAGAAAAAAACTAGCTTAGACTTCCTAAGTCAGAAGATTCCAATTTTAGTACAGATACAAAATAAGGAGTATTTCCATATAGAATAGAGATAAAAAGAACAGAACACTGCACTCAATCAACAGAAAGAGAAATACATTCCAATTGAAAAGGGATCCCTAGAAAAACAAAGTCTTGGTCAAGAAATCAGAAAAGAAGGAGCCAGAAAGGAAAAAAAAGAAAAGTACCGAGAAAGAAGGGAGCAAGAAGGAAAGTACGGAAAAGGAAAGAGAGAATAAAGATAAACAAAGCAGAAATCCAGAAAAAAAATAGAGGTAGACTCTTGTTCTTCTTCTTTTTTTGTTCTCTTTTCTTTGTTTTTTTCTTGCTTGTATATTTGTCGTCTATTTTGATTCTATGAAAGAAGAGTAGTTGGAAGTGTAAGTTGTCGTCTATTTTTTTAGTTGTAGCTCGGTCAGAAAGCCTTTCTTCTTTCCTCTACTTACTCTATGCATGTCATGTATTTATCTAAATTCTATTCTATGCAATGAATGGAATGTATTTATTAATTAATTTCTAGATGTCAATTATACAATAGTCTTCCGTCTAAACAAGTAAATAGAACAAGTAAATAGAAAAATCGTATAGAAAGATCCTTTGTTTGATTTCTTTTTTTTGTCCTTCTGCAAGCAGCTCAAACTTCTGGTTTCTCGATTTCTTTCATCTTCCCTCTCTACTATGGGCCCTTGTATTCTACGACTCCACTGTCTGCGTACGTATACGTATATAATATAAAAAATATTGGTCTATGTGTATTCTTATTCTTGTAGAAGGTGAAATTGACTTCTGCTTAGGTGACTGTATTCTTAGATCTCTGAAGCGAAGTATGCTTTTTCCTTCTTTCTTCTGATTCCGCTCTTTGTTCGCGCTCAATAGCTCGGGGAAGTCTTTGCTTTCTTTTAGCTCGATAGAAATTCTTGCCTAGACGAATGGTTTTCTGGCTACAGTTGATTCGCCTTCTCTATTTCTCTTTTCTATTCGACTCTCTTTGTATTATTTTTTTCTTTTTTGACAGAGTGTCCTTTTCTTTTTTTGTTGTTTTTTTCTTGGATTGTTTTTTGTGAAATGCTCTTGTTTTTTTTTCTTTGTTTATTTCTGGGCAGCTCCTTTCTCTTCCTCTGTTTTTTCTTTTCCTATCTTTGATTTTTTCTTCTTGTTCTGATTCTTTCCCTGACTCTCTTGTTCTTCTTTCTGTTCTTCTTCTTTCTCTTGATGTATTGTTGACTTGTGTTTCATAGCTCTCTGAAGGCATACTTTTGCTCTTAAACTCTGCTCTGAAATCTTAAAATGTTCGTTCATAAACTTGGAACTAATATTTTTGCTCTCAGGGGATTTCTTGATGGTCGACTCCTCGAACTTCCTGGACTGGAGGTTTCATTATTTTCTATTTCTTTATATGCCAGTATCTTCTTTCAGACTTTTTTCAAATCCCAGGTTTCTTACTTCTGTCTTTCTTTGTTTTTTACTTTTTTTATTCTTCTGCGATTCTAACTCTTTTTTTTCTTCTCTCTTTCTTCATTTTTCTTTTCTTCTTTTTTGTAGCAAAGGGCTCTCTTTCTTTTTTTTTTGTCTTGTTTCCGTTGGTGTTGTTTGTAGGAAGTGGCCCTCCTTTCGTCTCCTAGTTCGTTTTTTTCATCTGGACTCTAAAAATCTAGATAAATTTCTATTTCTATATATTCTATATATATACTATATACTATATATACACAGGAATTCCCTTAGATAGCTTCCATCACTTCCTTTTTTTCTATACGCCATTCTTCCCCACACCTTTCTCATACTTTTCTATTTTCTATATGTAATCCTAGGATTTCTTCTTTTTTTTCTCTTTTTCCTCCTTCTTTTGTTTTCTCTTTTTTTCTTTGTATTTGTATTCAAATTTTTTATTCAAAGTGGACGACAACTCTTTTTTCTTTCTTTTCTTTTTGTTTTCTTTCTTGTTTTTTTGTTGATCCCGGAATGGATAACAATTCTTTCTTTTTCTTGTTTTTATTCGAATTCTCCAAAGTATTTTTATTTTTAGTGTAGCTTAGAAAGATTTATGTGAAAGATTTCTGGAACGATTTATTTCTGTTTTAGTCGATCTAGGACCAGGCAAAAGATGGTTTTGGTGTAAAGGAATATTTTTTAAAAACTAAACTTTTGGAAGTCTTATCCATAGACCTTTTTTACATGCAATGCCCTCGAATCAGTAGGGTGTATTTCTCCAGAATTATATTATATTATATTATATGTTATATGAAAATTCCTTTATGTGAACCAGAGGACCCGGGCTCTATGCCTACCCCGGCTTTCTCTCAATTTTCCAGAATGTCTATTCCCAACCTGTGAAACAGGACATAAACATAGAATTATAATTCTCAATAACTGGACCCCCGAGCCTCTTTTTTATGTTAAACTAAAAAAAGAGAGAAGTATGAGTATGAAATAGTAAAAAAGATATCAACAAATCAAAAGTGTTAAGCAAAGCATATTTTTTCCAAAAAAAGAAAAAAAGAAACAAAAAAAAAGAAATCGAGATTGAAAACAAGAAAGAGAAGACAAAGAGCAAGCAAGAACAAAAAAGAAAAAAGAGAAGCGAAAAAAGAAAAAGGGAAAGACTGCTATAATTTAAGGTCGTAGGAGATAGGATTAGAAAATATCTAGGGAGAGACGTTCTCACCACAAAAGAGAGGATGACTGTGCATAATGATGCCTGTGTTTCGTATATTTCGTATAATAACAAAAAAATGAATTAACAATAGAGTGTACCACGAAAGAAAAGAAAGAGAGAAATGCAAACGAAATTTTCCACTCCTTTTCAAGGATAAGAAAAGTTTCTGGTAAGCTTCTTCTCCGAAGGAGATGTAAAAAAATGAAAAGGACTAGCCCAAATAGAAAAATATTTTGTATAGATTCTAGTGAAGAAGCTCCGAAAAATATTGAACAATTAGCATGTATTAAAAAAAGTTTCACTCAGGGGACTTCATTATTTATTTTTAAAGAATAACAAACAAGAACAATAAGTTTTTTCGATACAGCAGAAAAATCTTTTACACCCAACCAAAGAAATCCCTTCTTCGTATTTCTAAAAAGAACTCTATGTTCTACGTAAAGAAAGTTGTATTAAAAGAGGAAACACTCCCCTCTAAGAAAGAGATTTCAAGGGCCTTCTGACTCACAAAGAGAAGCAGACCTCATTAAAATCTAATGGCTTTCTTATAGCTTTTCTTCTCAAATCCCTTCTTTTTTTCCAACAAGAAATCTCAGAAGCATTTTTTGACTTTCTTCCTATTTTTTCTTTTGCATTTTTTTCTTTCAAAATCTTGAACATTAGTGATATAGATATAGACACTTTTTTACATACAAGTGCTTGAAGCTCCCACGGCAGCTCTTTCCCTAGATTTTTTTCCCGAGTTCTAGTAAAAACTTTTTCTCAAAAAACCGACGGGCCATGCCCTTTTTACATAACCTACAAACCAGAAAGGAAACTCTTTATTGAAAAAAGGGAACTTTCTATCTTACTTACATCTCTGTCCTAAGCACCAGAAAGATACCCTTATTTACCAGGACAAATTCTAACTCTAGAACCAAGTGAGTTTCGTCAACGGGTGCTTTCACCCCGTATTTTCCTACAGAAGAAAACATCTAGTAACTATAAGCTTTCTGAACTTAGGCAATTGGGTGAGCCTATACTACTTAATACTTAAGTCATCATTTTCCTTTATCTACTAATTACTAATAATTTATCCAATCTAAAAAAAATAAAGTAAAAAATAAGTAAATAAATGCATTAACTCCTATATAAATTTCAATCAATTCGCTGCGAATTTCTCATTAATTGGAAAACTTTCCAAACCCATGGAACATATACATAAGAAAAAAGTGAATCTACTGTCGCTCGATCCCATTATCTCTTTTTACTAATACATACCATCATGAAAGCACTTTTGCTTCTCATGCACCTTTTATTTATATTTCTCTTTCGCCAGCACGGTTATTGATGTTTGGAATTTTTGATTATTAAACAGAAGTTCACTCCGCCCACCACGTAGTCACCCAGGGGCGTTTCTCCGTCTAGGATAGGGGATAGTTCCCAAGCAATAAATACTTTAAAATGCTGTTGGCTTGTACAAATAGTGACAATTCTATTTTCTAATATAGAATATAGAAGCGATCCGTCCATGCAAATGCATAGAGTCTAGTATAGAAAAGATCTTTACCTCCTTTGTGAAGTCCCCGCTTTTTGTCGATAATTTTTCATTTCTACTTATGAAGTCTCCGATTTACTTTCATTGAAGAGAGATAAAACTCCGATAACATAAAGAAAATGAAAAAAATAAGGAAAACTTGAAAAATAGTTTCCAAAAACAACTTTTTCTACACTAAATGAGAATAAATGTGAACAATAACATAGGATATCAATACAGGACATAGGATTTTACATCTCAAGAACTAGAAAATAAGATTCGACCCTTTCTTTCGGATCATAAGTACTTACCAGCCCCTCTATTTCTATTGGAAGGAAAACTTTCCAAAAAATTGGCATTAACTTTAAACCATATGGATCTAATGTACCTTTTCTAAAGCTCAATGTAATTGTATGTAAACCAGTAACAATAGCATGCATGAGAGTTTCCAGGACCTTTTGTAAAGAAAAATGAATTTTTTCTTTCATTTTAAGTATTTAACTAGATGCTTCGACCCACCGGGTCATTCATTGAAGATAAAGTTTAGGGACATCAAACCGGTTAGGAAGTTTTTCCATGAGCGAATTTTTTCCATTGAGCAAAGATGGATATTGAAAAAAGTTTGCTTTTATGAAATAGTAAAAGCAAGCATTACATCATTATAAACATAAATCCAAGGTATTTTATGGAATACCAAAAATCCACTTAAATGAAATATAATAGCTTCTTGGCTAACATTCTTGCAAACACATTATCTTCATTTTGTTTTGGTTTAAAATATCTAATGGAAAGTACAGCTCCCTGAGAAGAAGTTCTTGTCATGGGAATACTGATACAAATATTGACATAATGCATAAAGTCTTGTGTTATGAATGCACAAGCAGGTAAACACTGAAAAGGAGGAAATGCACCTAGAGCAAGATCAAATTTAAAATGAAGCGCATTTTTTTTGTGTTACGAAAAAACCAATTTCCCGGAGGAATATATGCATGTAAAAAATCTTTTTTACTGTACCTAATCCCAACTTCGATCAAATGGAATACGAAGATGTCCTATCCAACTTACGAAAAATAGTCCTGATAAAAAATGAAAATGTAGACGATATTTTTCATTTTTGAACCAAGTGTTTCTTGATTACCATTTCGATTGTAAGTGTAGCCAATCGAAAAGTAAAGATATGGCAGAAAAAAATAATAGAAAAATAGAAATAAAGATTTTCATTAGTGCCTTTAATACCACTACAAACACTCGAATAAACTATATTCGATAAACAAAGAACATCTATCCCCAGAAAAAACATAGGTGGCTGGTTGACCAAAAAAAGGATCCCCTATTGTATGAGAAATAGGTTATGTAATGGATCCTTTACTCACGATTCACAATTTCCTTTCCAACCTACGTAAAAGAGATTTACGAAAGTCCATGGAAAATGATTTCTAATTGACATTGACCGAAGTGAAAAGCAAAAATATTTTGAAACGTTCTTTATCATAACTTTGAATAACTTGGAAAGTGATGTAGAAATATCAAAAAAAAAATAAAACAATTTGTAAAATCCTATGCTAAACTTTTGTTTTGAAATCTTAATGCCATACAAATCTTCCTAGCCCCATTACCTTACATAATTCGTGAAAAGAAGAATGTCTCGTGTTGTGGAAATTCCATCCAGAGTAATCTAAAGCATATTCTTGTAAAATGCTCCTGGCTTTCAACAGAGTTTTTTTTAATTACGATTACGAGCCCTAAGGATGGATTTTTTAAAATTATTGCTAACAACCACGTCCGCGGAATAGAAACATTAAACTAAAAAAAATGAGCGCTTAGGAAAAATAGGCCACGCTAATGAAAAACCAAAAGACTGAAACCCAAAAGAAATCCGAAAAGCTACCCCAATTTATAGCAAAATATTATAATTATAGTAAAAATTATAGTAAAATTAAATAATAGAAAATTTTTTTTTAACGAAGTTTCTTCTCATAAGATTTCATGATATTAGTGAAACCACCTCCGAATTCCTAATACTGCCCCAAACATCTTTCCACCTAAAATAGAATTATCCAAAAAGTCCTATAGGAAAACAACAACCCCAAGTTTCAAGTTTATATTAAAAATAAAAATATACTCGTTGTCCAGGTCCATTATAGGGAAAAATAAAAGAAAGAATTACTTTATTTGATCAAATTATTTGATAAAAGGTAAGCTACGCACAAATAGAACTTCTTTCATTTTTTTAAGAATTTATTAAGAATATCAATATCGTGACATAAATCGTAAATACATGAATATGCTATAAAAAAAAGTCAATAGTGCCTCGTGGGAAGAAAAGCCACACTTTATTTCACTGCTACTAAAGTGAACCCAAAAAGCTTATTATGCTTTCTGTTACATCAGGGACTGGGGCACGGAATATATATTTTATGATAGACTATAACAACCGCTACCATCGCTAGGTTAAAAGATAATTGAATATGCATGATACTCCTCATATTAGGTCTTCCCTGACCTGTAAACAGACATATCTTTTAGGCCACTCCTTTGTATTTGCCCTGCTCTTAAGAACAAAACTAGAATTAAAAAATGATGGTATGCAATATTTGTCAACCACGGACCATCCGTTACTGGACTTAATCTTACACAAAAGTCAGAATTTTTTTTCAATTCAAAGTTTTTTCCTCGACAAAAATAAAGCCAAAACATTTTGATTAAAAAAAATTAATTAGGAAGTGATATCTCCGTAGTTTTTACCAAGCATTAAAATATAAATTGGTATTACTATTACTTACATGTACTTGATGTCTGACCCATCGAGGTTTAATAGCCCTGAAAAAAGATGATTCAACATGGATTCTACATCTTTTGAAACCAAACTTCTTGTCTCTGATTCTTTTTCTTTTTCTTTCTTCTCTTGTTCTCTTTTTTCTTGTTCTTCTCTTTTTCCTCTTCTTGTTTTTCTTCTTGTTTCTCCTTTCTTTTCTCTTTTTCTTTTGTTCTCTTCTTTCTCTTGTTCTTTCTTTCTCTGACTCTCTTCTTTATTGTATCTTTTGTTCTTTTCTTTTTTTGATTCTTTCTCTTGTTCTCTTTTTCTTTTGTCTCTTTCTCCTCTTTCTCTTCTTTTTTTCTTCTCTTTCCACTCTTCCTCTTGGTTTCTTTCTTCTTTCTTTCTCTTTTTTTCTTTGTATCCATCATTGTCTGATTCTTTTTTTAGGCGATTCTTTGATTCTTTCGTTTTCGTGTGGATATTGCTTGGAGTCTTTTTCATTTGTTTAGTCGTGTTTGTAATTAGTCGTGTTGGATGGATTCCTCTTTGTATACGTTTACCCTTCCCTTCAATCAGTTGGTTCGTTTTCATTCATTCAACTATAAAAAAACGATCTACTAAACTAATTATAATTATGTACTTTCTATGTACTATGTATACTATTTACGTATGTCCCCACGATCACTATATTATATACATGGGAGACTTGTAATCTGCTTCTTTATTTTTCTTCTTTATTTCTTTTTTTTCTTTGTTGTCTGCTTTCTTCTTCTCTTCTGTTTGTTGGTTGTTCAAAATGGACGACAACCAAATACGATTCATTTTGTCCTCTCTGTTTTTATGTTTTCCGACTTGCTCGGGTAATAAAAATCCTACTAATTTTCTCTTTTCTTTCTTTCTTTTTGTTTTCTTTCTTCTCTTTTTCCTTTCTTCTTTCTTTCTACTTTCTGGCTCTTTTTTTTTTTCTCTCTTTCCTCAGAAAACAGGAACTCTTTGTTTTTCTTAGTTTTCGGAGAATGGACTACAATCGCTGGATCTCTGTTTTCTTTTTTCTCCTCAGAGAACTGGACGACAACTCTTTGTTCTTTTCTTCTCTCTCCTCTTTCTGCTCTTTCTTCTTCTTCTTTCTCTCTTCTTTCTTCTCTGTTTCTCTTTTTCTTTTCTCTCTCTGTATCTTCTTTCTGTTTCTTTCTTGTTCTTTCTTCTTTTTTTTTTGTATCTTTATTCTTTTCTCTGTCTCTTTTTCTCTTTCTGGTTTTCTTCTTTGTTTTCTCTTCTTTTTTTTTCTCTTTCTCTGATTCTCTCTCTTTCTCTGACACTTGGTTCTTATTCTTTCTTGAGAGAATGGATGAAAACGAAATCAAGCAAGAACTTTTCTTTCTCTGATTTTTTCTCTTGTTCTGATTCTTTTTCTGATTCTTTGTCTTCTCTCTTTCTCTTCTTCTCTGTCTTTTTTTTTCTCTTCTTTTTCCTGCGTCTTTTCTTTCTTCTTTTCTTTCTCTTGTTCTTTTCTTTCTCTTGTTCTTCTGTCTTCCTCTGTTTTCTCTTCTCTGTCTTCTGTGAGTTTTTCCTTTTCTTTCTCGTTCCAGTTTCGGAAGAAATGTGTTTTTGGTAGACAGACTTCTTTTCTTTTTTGTTTGCTTTCGTAGGTTTTGTTGTCGAATTAGTGACTTTCAGATTGGTAGTGGCATCTTTTTGTTTTTTTGCTCTCAATGCCTCTGATTCTTCTTGTTTTTTTCTTCTGTTTTTTATTCTTTTTTTCTCTTTCCGACCCGGGCGTCTTTCTTTGACTTTCTTTTTCTTTGATTCGATCCATATCCATAGTAGTATGATGTGTTTGCTTTCTTTCCCTTTGCATTCTTTTTTGATTCTAGCATTTCGTCCTCTTTTCTATTTTTCTCTTTCATATCTCTTTTTGTTCCTTGTGATTGAGTACTCTGTAGTGAACTGCTTTTCCTTCTCTTCTTTTTTCGTGTGTGGATGGCAAGATCATTTTTTACCTGTGTCTAGATCGTAGAGCTTTCTTTATTGGTATTACATAAGTTCAATCTTAGAAAGAGGGAATTCATATCATATAATGCTGTGCTAGCTTAGGTCTGGACAGTCAGTGCTTGTTTGTGATGAAAGTCATTCAAGACTCTTGGACTTCTTTCTGGGATTTCGTACCGGTCCTATGCTTTCTGACTTCTTTCTAGCTTTTCGGGGAAGGAAGGTCGCTCTCTTTCTTTTTTTTCTCTTCCTCTCTTTCTCTTCTCTCTCTTCTGTCTTTCTCCTTTTTCTTATTCTTTTCTCTCTCTCCTTCCAACCTCTTTTCTTTTTTCTCTTTGATTTCTTCTGTTTCCTTCTTTACTATTCTATCTTTTCTATCTATTCTCTTCTTTCTCACAGATCTAAGAAAGTCTTCTCTTTTTTTTCCATTTTCGGTTTTTTTTTTGCATTTCTCATTTTTATTTCGATTTCTTCGATGAAATGTCTTTAGGTTATTTTCATCCTAGTCAACTCTCCTATTTGTAGTTCCTATTTCTTTGTTTCAATATTGTTTTTTCATTTCGCGCTGAGAGATCCGCGTTAGCGACATCGTGTAGTCTCTCCTTCTTTTCTTTTTCTTGCTCTTTCTCGGGTGACAGAGCATTCGGAGCAGGCAGTAGTCCCGCTCTCTAACCTCTTTTCCTTCTTTGTCTTTTGTTTCTTCTTTTCTTTGGGCAGCATCTTATTTTTCCTTCTTCCCCTTTTCCTCTTGGTTTTTCGCATTCTGGTGTAGAATTTTTCATTTTTCCATCTCCTATTTTCGGTAAGGATGATTTTCAGTGCATATCACCTATTTTTCGTTGGGGTGTACAGTAAGACTCTCTTCTCGTTTAATCGCATTTTGTATGCCGATACTGTATTTTCACTTTCTACGGAACCCATTGGAATCCGTTTCTCTTTCTTTTTGGTTTTTCACTTCTTTGAAAAGCTGGTTCTGAAGTCCGAGATTCGTTCCATTCCTAAGGTCCCAGGCAAGCTTACGCTCTGTTATGTTTGGGTCGACAGCGACGGGGGCCTGGTGGTTTCCGAAAGCCTTCTTTCTTCTCTCTTTCTTTTTTTCTTCTCTCTTGCCTTTTTATTCTTTTCTTTTTTGTTTTTTTTTGTTTGACTGGTTTTCGTATTCAAGCTACACTTTTTTTTGTTTCTCTCTTTCTTTTTTATTGGTGGAACACTTAACTTCATTTTATATTTATATATATATAAGAGACAATTGTAGCCTGTTTATTCGCATTGGGATCAAGAACCAAGATTGTTTCATTTGTCGGAGTGATTTCCGGCTAGTGTACCTTTTTTTTATTGGGGAAATGGAAAATCTGGAGTTATTCTCTATGTTCTGTTCTCTTTGGATTCTTTTTTCTTCTTTCTGTCCCGCTTTCCATTTCGCTTTGGATTTCTCTTTCTGCTTTCTCCATTTCTTTTTTCTTGTCTTTTGCTTTCTTTCATTTTTGTTTTTCTGATTCTCTCTAACTTCTACTCGATTCCCCCTTTTTCACTCTCTACTTTTTCTTTGTCTTTTTTTTTCTCTCTCTCTTCTTCTTTCTCTCTACTTTCTGTCTTTTTCTCCTCTTTCTTCTTCTTCTTCTCTTTCTTTTCGATTTCTCCTCTTTCTTTCTTTTTCTGTCTCTTTTCTCTGATCTTTCTTTTTTTTCTTTGTTTTTTTACTTTGTTTTTTAATTTTTAATCGACTTTCATTGTAAACTTGTTATTTACCAATAACAAGGTCTACTTCTAGTTCTGAATTCTGACATTTTTTATTGTTTGGATCTGTGTTCCTTCATTCCATTTTAGTACAATATTTTTTCGTTTTCTCTTTCAGGTAGGGGAGTACGTTAGATTTGCTTCTTTCGTTTTTGTGTATTTTCTTTGTGTAAATTCCTGATGACTCCATTCTTTTCCCTTTTTCATTTCTTTTTTCTTTCTTTCTTTTCTTGCTTGCTTTTCTTTTTTCTGTTTGTTTTCGTTCCTTCTTCTTCTTTTTTACTTCACTCTGGACAAGAACTCTTTCTTTCTTCTCTTTTTCCTCTGTTCCTTCTCCTTCTCCTTATCCTTTCTCTTCTTTTCTTTTCTCTCTTGTTTTTTTGTTCTTGTTATTCTTTCCTCCTTCTTCTTTCTTCTTCTGCTCGAATTCCTAAACTTCTTCTTCTTTGTTTTTTTCTCTCTTCTGCTCTTTTCTGACTCTTGTTCTCGTTTCTTACTTGTCTTCTTGTTTTTTTCTTTCTCCTCTTTCTTTCTATTCTTCTTCTCTCCTCTCTTTCTGATCTCTCTTTTTCTTCTTCTCTCTAAGTCTGACACTTGTTCTTAATCTTGTTCTTCTCTTGTCTCTTTCTTGTTCTTTTTTTTCTCTCTCTGTTCTCTTTTTTCCTTCTTTGTTCTTTCTTTTTTGGTACTTAGGAATACCTCGGGTGCTCTCTTTCTCTTTTTCCTTCTTTTCTGTCTTCTGAAATTCTTCTTTCTTCTTCTTCCTTCTTTGTCTTGTTTTGTTTTTCCTCTTTCTTTTGTTCTGTCTGAGTCTCTCTCTCTTGTTCTTTTTTCTTGTTCTTGCTTTTCTTTTTTTCTTTGTCTTTCGATTCTTCTTTTCTTTATCTCTTAGGTTCTTTCTTTTTTCTTTCTTTTTCCCCTTCTTCCTGCTCTTGTTCTCTTGTTGTTTTACATTTTCATTTTTAGGAGTTTTCGATAGTCTAAGTTTGTCTTTTTTTGTGATTAGGATTTTCTCTTCTGTCTTTTGTCGGTTACATCTTTTGTCTGTTTTTGCTTTTGAGATTGATGTAAGGGATATTCTAATGCATTCTTTCTAATCAAAAAATTCGTATTTCTTCTTTCAATCTGTCAATTCTTCGTCATTTTCCTAGTGCTCATCCCAATTCCATGTTCGAATTCCGAGGTTATTTCTTGGATTTCGATTAGATGATCAAAATCTTGCTTGTGATAGTGCTTTATTTTTTTGTTTTGTTCCAAGGTTTTCTTTAAGAAAGGTGGTTTTGCTGAAAGGACTCATTTTTTTATTTTTCCCTACGCCCGGGTCCCAGCTTTGTATGTATTAAAAGCACTACTGAAATCTGGGTATTTGATTAATTAGCATCGTTGCATAAATTCTTTTTTCGGCCAGGATGCGACTTCTTCTTCTTCTTTGTACTTGTGGAAGCTTTCGAATTTTTCGCTTTTCTTTCTCTTCATTTTTTCTTTTCCTTCTTTTGCATTCCGGTCCTTTTTCTTGCTTTTTTTTCTGGTTTCTTTTTTTTCTTCTGTTTTTGTTTCTCTCCTCTTCTTCTGTCTCTCTTTTTTTTCTCTTTTCTTCTCTGTCTCTTTTCTTCTCTTTCCCTTATTTTCTCTTTCTTTTCTTTTTTCTCCTCTTTTTCTTTCGGACTTCTTTCTTTTCTCTTCTTTCTCTCTGATTTTTTTTCTTCTCTTTCTCTTCTGATTCCTCTTGTTCTTCCCTCTCTCTCCTCTCTTTTTCCCCTCTCTCTTTGTTTAGGCGGACTGAAGGTTCTCTCTCTTCTCTCTCTCTTTCTTTCTTTCTTTCTTCTCTTTCTTGTTTCTGACTTTTTCTTTCTTTCTCTGATTCTTGTTCTTCTTCTTGTTCTTTTTCCTCTCTCTCCTTTCTCTGTCTTTTCTCTTCTGTCTTCTTCCTCTTTTCTGACTTTTCTCCCCTCGCCCTCTTTCTTCTGTCTCTCGCTTTCTTTCTTGATTTTTTCTTGTTTTTTTTTCTTTTTCTTGTTTTTCTCCTCTCTTGTTTCTGAAACTTCTTTTTTGTGTATCACATATATATGTTATTTTCAACACGGGTCCTTTTGATTCAAAAAAAGCCGGGATTTGTCTCATTTCTTCTTTGTTTTCAAAATGAGATCTTAGTTAGTTGGTTGGAGCATCCGTTTTCCGCGCTTTTCCTTTCTGGTTCGAGCCCTTTTTCTGTTCTTTTTTCTCTGTCTCCTGTCTACTCCTCTCTGTCTACTCCTCTCGCTCTACTCTTCTCGCTACTCTTCTCTCTACTCTTCTCTATCTCTCTTTGATTCTTGTTCTTTCCTTTTTTCTTTCTTCTGTTTCTCTCTTCTGTGTTTCTCTTTCTTTTCTCTACTCTTTCTTTCTCTCTCTTCTTTTTCTCATTCTCCGATTTCTTTTTTTCTTGTTCTTTTTTTCTCTTTCCTTTCTTTTTTTCAGACTTTTTCACAAGACTTTTTTGTCCAAGAGACTTTTGTCTTAATGTATTTCCCTTTCTGTTGATTTCCAGAGGTGTAATGTATCATCCTTGTTTGGTTTTTCTAGCAAGATATTATTCCACACAAGACTCCTTGTTCTTTACTCTTTATTCTAATACTCTTAATTAGCTAGTTTTAGTCGCTTATTAGTAAATTAGAAAAAATATTCATATGCTTTTTAGTTTTTTGCCTTTTCACTCCTGTTTCTGTTCGTGGATGTGAAAAAATTTGATTCATGGAGTGTTAATGTCTATTTGGCATTTTTGGTTTTTCGGGGAGCTCTTTGAACTAATTAGTCTTAAATTGTAATATTTTATTATATTTAAATATTCTATTTATTATATTAGTAAAGTAGTAAAGGCAGGTCGATCAGATGGATAGGTTTAGTATACTTTTAGTCCGGTTTCGTCCAGTCGGTGAATTCTACATGCTTTTCTTTGGATTTCGTCTTTCTTTTTTCTTTTCTCCTTCTTTCTTCTCTGTCTTTCCTTTCTCTTTTCTCTCTCTCTTTTCTGCTCTCCTCTCTTCTCTTTCTTCTTTTCTCTTTCTGCTCTCTGTCTCTTTCTCTTCTTCCTCTCTTTTTTCTTCTTCTCTTGTTCTTCTTTATCTCTCTTTTCTCTTTTTTTCTTCTTGTTCTGATTCTCTTTCTTTCTTCTTCCTAGCTTCTTTCTTCTCCTCTTTTTCTTGTTCTTTCTCTTCTCTCTCTTTGATTCTTCTTTCTACTTTTCTGTTTGTTCCTTTCCTTCTTCTTCTTCTTTTCACTCTTCTACTCTCTTCTTCTCTTCTTTCTGACTTTGGATATTTTTCTTCTTCTTTGTTTTCTTCTGTCTCTCTTTTCTCTCTTCTGATTCTTTCCTCTCTTCTTTTTCTTGTTCTTCTTCTTGTTCTTTCTCTTTTCTCTGACTTTTCCTCTCTCTTCTTGTTCTTCTTTCTCTCTCTTCTCTTATTCTCTCTCTTCTCTTGTTCTTTCTTTCTCTTCCTTCTCTCTTGTTCTTCCTTTTGGATTTTTATTCTTTCTTCTTTCTTTCTCTTCTTTGTTTGTCTTCTTTTTCTTCTTTCTGACTCTCTCTTTTTCTGCTCTCTTCTCTATTTCTCTTCTCTCTTCCTCTTCTCTATTTCTCTTTTCTCTCCCTCTCCCGTTCTTCTTTTTCTGACTCTCTTCTTTTTTCTATTTCTTTGTTTTCTGCTTCTTTTTTCGTAGGATTTCTTTCTTTTTGCTCGGTTTCGCATTACCTTATATATGTTTTTTCAAATTGCTTCAAAAAAGTCCGGGATTTGTCTCTTATTTTCTTGTTTTTTCCATCTGTTCTTTTTTGTTTTTTGGTAGCATCGGTTTTTTGTGCTAGTGAGTACAGGTTCGAGCCCTCCTCTCTCTTCTTCTCTTCTCTCTTTTCTTTCTCTCTCTTGTTTTCTCTGTCTCTGTCTCTTCTGTCTCTGACTCTTTTTCTTTGTCTTTTCTTTCTCTTCTCTGTCTGCTCTTTCTGTTCTGCTCTGCTTGTCTTTTCTCTTTCTGTCTCGTTCTTTTTCTTCTCTCTTTCTTTTTTCTTTCTCTTCTTTCTCTTGTTCTTCTTCTCTTTCTGTCTCTTTCTTCTCTCTTTCTGATTCTGTCTTTCTCTCTGATTCTTTCTTTTCTCTCTTTCTGATTCTGTCTTTCTCTTCTGTTTCTTTCTTTCTTCTCTGATTCTTCTTCTTGTTCTTCCTCTCTTCTTTCTTTTTTCCTCTTTCTTCTCTTTCTTTCTTCTCTTTCTTGTTCTTCTGTCTCTTCTTCTCTCTTTTTTCTCTCTTTCTCTTTCTCCTCTTCTCTTTTCTTTTCTCTGGTTCTTCTTCTTTTTCTCTTTCTTGTTCTCTTTCTTTGTCTTCTTCTTTCTCTTTCTGTCTTTTTCTTTCTTTTCTCTTCTTGTTCTGTCTCTCTCTTTCTCTGTCTTTCTCTTCTTCTCTTTTCTTCTTCTTGTTTCTCCTTCTCTTTTCTCTCTCTCTCTCTCTCTCTCGCTGTTTTTCTTCTTTCTTGTTTTCTTTCTCTTTCTTCTTTTCTTTCTCTTCTTACTATTCTTTCTCTTTCTTCTTCTTTCTTTTTCTCTTTTTCTGTCTTTTTCTGTCTCTTGTCTTGTTCTCTGCTTTTCCTTCTTTCTCTCTACTCTGTTTTCCTCTCTGTCTCTTCTTTTTTTCTTTCTTTTTCTGTCTGATCTCTTTTTTTTCTCTCTTTGCTCTCTTTTTCTTCTTCTTTTCTCTTTCTTCTCTTCTGTTTCTCCTCTTTCTTCTTTCTCTCTCCTCTTTCTCTCTTTGCTCTCTTTTTCCTCTTTATTCTCTGACTCTCTCTCTCTGTCTTTTTCTTTCTCCTTCTCTCTTTTCCTTCTGATTCTTTCTCCTCTTTCTTCTCCTTTTCTTTCTTTTCTTCTTCTCTTTCTTGTTCCTCTGATTCTCTCTTTGTATTTTCTCCTCTCTATCTGATCTGATTCTCTCTTTCTATTTTCTCTTTCTTCTCTCTTTTCTTCTCTCTTTCCTCTCTTCTTTCTCTGACTTTCTTTCTCTTCTCTTTCTCTTGTGTTTGCTTTTTTCTTCTTCTCTTCTTCTTTCTCCCATTCTTCTGTCTTCTTTCTCTCTTTTTTTTCTGACAGATTATTTCCTCTCTCTTTCTTTGACACTTTTTCTGATTCTTCTCTTCTTTCTCCGATTCTTTTCTTTCTCTTCTTTCTTTTTCCTTGTTTTGTCTCGCATGCTTCTGTCTTGCATTCTTTTGTTTTTGAAAGCTTTTTTCTTAGCCTTGGAAAGCTTGGTTCCGTTTTTCTTGGTGTTATTGGAGTGTGCTTTCCCCCTCTGCCTATGCCTTTTCGTAACCTGGTCAACTGTGTTGGATTTGGAGAGCGCTGTATTTTTGAGTTTCTTGTTTTGTTAAGGCGGGGATTCTGCAAGGGTCTCCATCTACAATGGGAGGGTAGTAGGGCTGTGCGCAGTGCAGTCTTCTGTTTGTTTTGCTTGCTTGTTTTCTTGTTCTGCTCTTGTCTCATTCTGATTTCTCGTTCAGCTCGTTGTTATTTTCTTTCTTTTCTTTTCTTTGTTTTCTCTTGTTTTCCTTTCTTTGTTTTTTCGTTGTCGTCTATTTCCTCCTATCTTTCCTTCGATTTTTCGATCTTTCCCTTCTTTCTTCCTCTTTCTGGACTCCTTCTTTCTCTGTGTCTCGTTCTTTCATCACCTTCTCTCTCTTCTATTCGATCTTTCTATCTTCCTATACTATATACCTAGATTAGTGAAAACTAGATTAGTGAACTTCCTCTACTATTACTATAGAAACCTTCTTTCTTTTTCGTTCTTCTTCTGTCTTCTTTGTTTTCTTCTGACTCCTTCTTTTCTCTTTCCTCTCCTCTCTTTTTCTTCTTTTTCTTCTTCTCTCTTTTCTTCTTTTTTCTTGTTCTTTCTGTCTTTCCTCTTCTTCTTCTTCTTTTTTTCTTTCTCTCTTTCTTGTCTCTTGTTTTCTTTCTTTTTTTTCTCTTCCTTTCTTTGTCTTTCTTTTTCTCTTTTCTCTCCTCTTTCCTCTGACTCAGGTTTTTTCTTTCTTTCTCTTTTCTCTCTTTCTTCTTCTTGCTTTCTCTCCCTCTCTTCTCTCTCTCTTTTCCTTTCCTTCTCTCTTTTTTCTCCTTCTCTCCTCTCTTCTTCTTTTCTCTCTTCTTGTTCTCTTGTTTTTTCTTTTCTTATTTTCTTTCTTTTTTTCGTGTGATCTCTTTTCTTTTCTGTTTCTTCTTTCTCTCTTGTTTTCTTTCTTTCTTGCTCTCTCTCCTTTTTTCTTGAGTGTAATGCATCCTTCTCTCTTTCTTTTTCTTCTTTCTTTTCTGATTCTTCTTGCTTTCTTTCTCTTTCTTTTTCCTCTCTTTTCTCTTCTTCTTCTTTGTCTTCTCTTTTTCTCTCTTCTCTGTCTTTCTGTCTCTTTCTTGTCTTTCTTCTTCTTGTCTTTCTTTTCTCTCTCTCTTTCTCTTTCTGTCTCTCTTCTTCTCTCTCTTCTTTCTTTCTCTCCTGGAATCTGATCTCCTGTTCTTCTCTCTTGCATGGAATCTGATCGAATGGAATCTTAGTAATTTTCTCTCCTGTCCTGCATGGAATCTGCTCTCCTCTCTTTCTCTTGTTCTTGGTCTGTCTCTCTTCTCTCTTCTATCTTCTTTCTACTCTCTCCTTTTTTCTTTCTTGGTCTGTCTCTGCTCTGTCTCTTCTCTTTCTTCTTTCCTCTCTTCTCTCTTTATTTGCTTATTGTATTTTCTTTTTTTCGCTTGTTCTCTCTTTCTTTTTGTTTTCTATTCTGTCTTCTTTTTTCTTTCTCTTCTGTCTTCTTTGTTTTGTCTTCTTTGTTCTTTTTTCTTTCTACTCTTCTTCTTTTTCCTCTCTCTCTTCTCTTTCCTCCTTTTTTCTTCCACTTGTTTTCTCTCTTTCTTTCTTTTTTTTTCTTTTATCTCTTCTTGTTCTTTCCTCTCTTCTGTCTCTCTTGTTCTTCTTTTTTCTTTGTTTTCTCTTTCCTTCTTCTCTCTTCTGTCTCTTTTTTTCTCTCTTTTCTTTTCTTTGTTTCCTTGTTGTTCTTTTCTCTTTCTCTTCTTTTCTCTTTCTTTTGTCTGTTCTTCTTTTCTTTTTTCTTGTGTTTTTTTCTCTTCTCTTTTCTCTTCTTCTTCCTCTTCTTTCTTGTTCTTTTGTTTTCTGTCTCTTGTTCTCTCTCTCTCTGTTGTTCTCTGACATTTGTTCTCTTTCTCTTCTTTTTTTTGTTCTTTGCTTGCTTTTCTCTTTTCTGGTTCTGGTTTTCGAACTGGTATTTTTTCTGATTCTTCTTCTTTTTTTGCTCTCTATTCTTTTCTCTTTTCTTTGCTTGCTTTTCTTTCTTCTGTCTCCTTCTTTCTGTGTTTCGGAGACTGAGAGATTCGGTGCTGGAAGATTAGTCTCCGTCTCTTCGCCGTGGATTTTTAGACTCTATTCTTTCTATACGCAATGACCACCATGCACTCTTTGTCTACGTCATTCCTTCTTTCTTTTTTCTGGCGCAGATTACATACTATGTTTCTATACTATATTCTATTCCTTCATTTTCTGACTTTGGACGGAGATCTTTGTTGATTCCTTGATTGACTTTTCCAAGACTCCTTCTATACATCATTTCACTTTCTCTGCATTTCTCTTTCTCTCCATTCCATAAATGGACGACAAGAAAATCTAGGAATTGTCTAGGATTGCAGAGGCCTTTCGGTACAGAATGGATGCCAAGAAAACACCTCGGCTTCCTTTCTTCTCTTTTCTCCGTCTTCTTCTCTCCTTCTTTCTTTCTTTTCTCTTGTTCTTCTTCTTATTTTCTTCTTCTTATTTTCTTCTTCTTATTTTCTTCTCTCTTTTTCTTCTTTTCTTTCTTCTCTCTCTCTTGTTCTTCTTCTTTCTTCTCTTCTTTCCGCTTGCTCTGTCTCTCTCCTTCTTGTTCTTATTATTCTGTTTCTTCTCTCTCTTCTTGTTCTTATTCTTCTTGTTCTTATTCTTCTTGTTGTTCTTCCTCTGTCTCTCTTTCTTGTCCTCTCTCTTTCTTTCTTTTCCTTTCTTGTTCTGTCTTCTTTGTGCTTCTTTCTCTTTCTTCTTCTCTTTCTCTCTTTTTTCTCTGTCTGTCTCTTCTCTCTCTGTCTCTCTCTTCTTTCTGCTTCTTTCTCTTTCTTCTTCTCTTTCTTGGATTCTTGTTCTTCTCTTTTTTCTCTCTCCTCTCGTTCTTTCCTAACCTTCTTTCTTCTCTTTTTTCTTTCTTGTCTTGTTCTTTTCTCTCTCTTTCTTTTCTGACTTCTTTCTGCTTCTTTCTCTCTTTCTTTTTCTTCTCTTTATTTCTTTCTCTTTCTTTTTGTTGCTCTTTTTTCTTTCTTCTTCTTTGTCTGTCTTACTCTTTCTTCTTTCCTCTTCTCTCTTTCGAACTCTGTCTTTCTCTGTCTTCTGTCTTTTGTACAAATGCGTGAGATTTTCTTCGTATCTCTGTCTTCGCTTTGTAAGCGAACTCTTTTTTCTTTGTTATTCTTCTTTCTTTTTCTTGTGCTGCTCTCTCTTCTCTTATTCTTTCTTCTTTGTTTTTTCTTTTCTTGTTTTTCTTTCTCCTGCTTCTTTTCTTCTTTTTTGTCTTCTTCTTTCCTTTTCCTTCTCTCTCCTCTTTCATTCCTTTTTTTCTCTTTGTTGTTTCTTCTTCTTCTTTTTCTTCTTTCTTCTCTCTTGTCTCTTGTTTTCTTCTTGTCTTCTCTTTTTTTCTTTTTCCTCCTTCTTTATTTGTGTTTCGTAGACTGCGAGGGCCTATTCTTCGTCGATCGCTTGGATTCTTTCTGTACGCTAGCATGGAAGTCAGGATCTCTCTTCTTTCTTTACGCGATTCTATCTCACTTCATTTTGTTTCGAAACTTCGCTTTCGTCGAAGTTGGTTTTTTCTATACGTAATTACTTTTTTCCCTTTTCTGATCCACTTTTCTGATCCAGACTGTCTCCTCTTTCTATACGTAATTTCCAGACTTATCTTTCTATACGTAGCCACTTCAATCAAGTCCTTTTCCTTCTCTCCCTTTCTTTTTTTCTCTTCTTTGACTTCAAATGGACGAGAGTTTCTTCTTTGTCTTTCCCTTGTTTTTCTTCTTGTTCTTCTCTCGTTCTTCTTCTTGTTCTTAGTTTTTGTTTTCTATCTGTCTCTTGCTTTCTTTTGGGAAAATGGAAGACAACTTTTCTCTCTCTTTTTTCTCTGTCTTCCTTTCTCTCTTATTCTTCTTTTTCTTTTTTTTGTATTCTAGCAAATGTTCGGGCCCTCTTCTCTCCTCTTCTGATTTGACAATCTTGTTCTTTTCTGTTCTATTTCTAGGAAATGGACGACAACAAGAGAAAGCAAAAATCGCAAAGAAGAGAAAGAAGAAGCAAGAAGGCGAAAAGAAAGAGAGAAGAAGGTTCTGAAAGAACGAGAGAGAAAGATCGAATGGAAAGAAGTCAGAAAGAAGAGAGAAGAGAGGAAGAAGAAGAGAACAAGAGGAAGAAGAAATCAACGAACAAGTAGAAAATCATAGAGAGAGAGGAAGAAGAGAAAGCAATAAAGAGAGAGCAAGAACAAGAAGAAAACAACAAGAGAGAAGAGGAAGACAGAAAAGAGGACAAGAACAAAAGCAGAGAGAAGACAAAAGTAGAAAAAATGGACGACAACAAAACTCAAAAGAAATTCTTCTATTCCCCCTCGTGTCTCTTTCTGCCTATCTCCTTCTAGCTCTTGGTTGATTGAGAAATGGACGACTTCTGCCGCAAGACTCAGATAGTCCTCTACAGGATCCAAGTCGATAGGAAATGGAAAGTAGGAAAAAAGGGCGCCAAAAGAAGAAGGAAATTTCACTGAACTTTCACGACGTAAAAGGTATTTTGGAAATCCCGTGGAATCTAATTCTAAGTTTCAAGCATCCCACGCAAGAAGAATGGAAAAAGAGGAGAAGAAGACGAAAAAGAAAGAATCAATCAAAAAAAGCAAACAAGAAAAAGAAGGTATTGCCTTTCAAGATCTGTTTCCGTTTTCTTGCTATGATTGTTTTAACCAAAATTAATAGCAGCAGAGTGAAAAATACTTTCTTCACTTTCTACGAAGCACCACTTTTGTATTTTTCTTATTTCTGACACTATTTATTGATACTATTTACATATTTATTTTTTTATTAATTAAATAAAAAAATTTTTGATATAGCTAGTAAAAATGGAGTAAATTTCAAATATTAGTTCAATTAAATTTAGAATAATTTCTGAAATAGAGAATTTTCAGTGAAAATATGGAATAAATATGCTAGCTAATAATAATTAATAGAGATTCTCTGATTCTTTCTTGTTCTGATTCTTTCTTGTTCTGATTTTCTGCTTCTTTCTCCTCTCTCTCTTCTTCTCTCTCTATGATCTCTCTGATTTTGAGACTTGTTCTTCTCTTTTTCTTTTCTCCTCTCTCTACTCTTTCTCTTCTCTTGTTTTCTCTTTCTCTTATCCTCTGCTTTTTTTTCTCTTCTTCTTCTCTCTTCTCTTCTATTCTTCTTTCTTGTTCTTATTCTTTTTCTGCTTTTTGCTCTTGTTTCTTTCTTCTTCTTCTCTTGTTTTTGTTTTTTCGTTCTTTCTTGTTTTCTCTCTTTCCTCTTTCTTTGTCTTTTCTCTTTCTCTCTTGTTCTTTCTTATTCTCTTTCTCTCTTTTTCTTGTTATTGTTCTTCTTGTCTTGTTCTCTTGTTCTTATTCTCTTTCTCTCTTTTTCTTCTTGTTTTCTTTTCTCTCTTCTTTGTTCTTGTTCTTTCCTCTCTTCTCTCTTTCTCTCTCGTTCTTTGATCACCTTCTTCCTTTCCCTTTCCTCTTTCTTTTTTTTTCTTCTCTCTTTCTTTTGTTCTCTTCTCTTCCTCTCTTGTCTTTCTCTGTCTTTTCTCTTTCGAACTCTTTTCTTGTTCTTCCTCTCTTCTTTCTTCCTCTCTTCTTTCTTCCTCTCTTCTTTCTCCGACTCTCTCTTGTTTTTTCCTCTTGTTCTTGTTTCTTCTCTCTCTCTTGTTCTTCCTCTCTTTCTTCTCTGATTCTTGTTTCTTTCTGATTCTCTCTTTCTTCTCTTTCCCTTTCTTCTTTCTTAGTGTCTTTCTTTTTTCCCTTTCTTCTCTTCCTTCTCTTTTCTCTCTTTCTCTCTTTTCTTCTTGTTCTCTTTCTGATCTTCTCTTTTTTCTCTTTGTTTTCTTTCTTTTTGTTTTTCCTCTCTCTCTCTGATTCTCTTCTCTCTTTTTCTTCCTCTCTGATTCTCTTCTCTCTTGTTCTTCTTTCTCTCTTTCTCTGAATCTTTCTCCTTTCTGCTCTCTCTCCTTTTTTTGTTGTTTTCTTTCTGTTCTCTTTATTTCTTTTTCTTCTTTCTGCTTCTTTCTCTTTCTTTTTCACTTAGTAGACTGGGAGTGCCTGTTGTTTTTTGACTTTCCTCTTTTCTTTTCCTCTCTTCTTTTTTGTTTTTTCCCTTCTTCCCTTTTAGGAAGTCTTCTCCCTTTCTCTTTTTCATTTTTCTTTCCTCTGCTTCTCCTCTCTGTCCATTCGCTAAGAGACTTTTCCTTCCCTTTTTCTCATTGTTTTCCTTTTTTTCTCTTTCTGTCTCTTTTTTCTCTTTTGTGCTAGGAAGCATTTAACGAGAAAGCATTTGCATTCCAATTGTTTTTCGCAGTTATCTTTTTCGTTTTCGTGTATTGTGATTCTGTGGAATGCAGTCTTTGTTTTCATCTATTTCTAAGATTTTTTTCGGGTAAATTGGTCTAGCAATAGTAGGTTTGAGTTTGAAAGGTGTGTTCTTTCAGGTTGTTTTTGTCTGATCTCATGTCGCTTGTCTTAGTTTTTTCCTTTGTTTTCTGGTTTTGGTTTCGGAAGAAATGTGTTTTTGGTAGACAGACTTCTTTTCTTTTTTGTTCGCTTTCCTGAGTCTTGTTTTCGAATTAGTGACTTTTAGATTGGTAGTGGCATCTTTTTGTTTTTTTGCTCTCAATGCTTCTTTTTGTTTCTTTCTTTTTTTCTTTCGGAATCTGCATTTCTTTTTGAAAGCTCTTTTCCATTCCATTATTTTTACTTCCTGGAAAATGTTTTCTTGTTTTTTTTGATAGCCCAGTTAGCTTGTGCCTTACTTTCTTCTCTGTGCTTGAAAGTGTTTGTCTTTTTTCTGTTTTGTTATTTGGATGCCTTCACTTAGGTGTCTGTTAGGGCCCTGACATCTCCATGAACAAGTGGTGCGGAAGCTTTCATCATTTATTTTTCTTTCTTCTTTTCCTTCTCTCAATCAATCTCTCCAATCTTTTTCGAACCCTCGGTGCCGGTTTTCCTGTTGATAGCCCTGTGTGTTTGTTCTATGTTGGTTCCCCCTGTCTGAAGATGCTAATCCTATGTAGCATCCAATGTGTCAGAGAATGTTTCTGTGTCCTCTCTTTCTCTTCTTTTTCTGATTCTTGCTCTTCCTTCTTTCCTGTCTCTGTCTTTTCTCGGTCTCGTTCTCTCTTTCTTCTTGGTGTTATCTTCTTCTTCTCTTGCTCTCTCTCTGATTCTGTCTCTTGTTTTTCTTGTACTTTTTCTTCTTCTGTCTCTTTGTTCTTGTTAGCTTCTTTCTCCTTTCCTTCTTGTTCTTGTTTTCTCTGACTCTCCTCTCTCTACTCTCTTTTTTCTTCTCTTTCCCTAAGCAAGTGAAAGTAAAAAACCCAAAGCTGGACCATTCTATTTCGAATTTTTTGGAATTATATTCGTACCTGGAACGAGGAAATAAATTCTATTATTAGAAAGAAGTTAGAAAGACGCAAAGGAGTAAAGTAAAAAAGAAATAAAGAATATAAAAAAACCAAAAAACTTTTCTGTACTAGGAGCAAAGTACGGGGTAGAAAAGAAGCAACATAAAAGAAAGAAATGAAAAAATGCTTGAATGAAGACTGCTACATCCCTGTATTCTAATTTACTTTAGCCCTAACCAGTTGACCGTACCAAAAACAACGAAGTGTGGATCCTGTAGCTAGGCCCCAACATTGTCACAGAAATAGGAATTCCTCTTCCAGATTCCTTTCTAGATCCAAAACTACCCAGATTCCTTTCTAGATCCAAAACTACATAGGAACGAACACACGACCTTCCAAAAGAAACCCCACCCCTTCAATCCAACTCATCCTGGAATCTCAGAAATCCCAGCATGAAGGCTAGGGGTCGGTCCTTTTTTTTCTGACATACCCCTTCCGACGCGTACGAAAAATCAGAAATGGGCCCCACCTTTACTACGGATTTCCCCTAGTGCCTATAGCATCCGCCACAAGTGTTTGCGACAAGTACTAAACATGATAGCTCGTAAGCCCCAGGCCATCCATACAAACCAAGAAGAAAGCTGCTTCTATTCTAAAGCATCCCGACCCACTACAATACAAAGAACAAAGAGCTAGCCCCTTTCGACCTAAGCGGTACTTACTTCCCCATGTCCTCTTCTTGTTCTTTTGTTCTGGAGATCCCCAAAAATGAGACTTTCCCTTCATCTTTTTTGTTTTTATTTCTAGCCAACGCTCCTGTAGGCCCTACGAGACCATTCTCGGACAAAAGCTTTTTGAAAGAAAAGCTTTCCCCCTCCCACTGCTAATGGCTCCACCACTAGATTATTGATTTTGATTTGATGGCAACGATCATAGACGAACTCGGCTAGGATAAGAAAATAGCAGCCCTTACCCCAAACTACCCCTTTTTGACCCGTCCGATCTAGTGAAACTTCTTTCTTGACCGACTCAGAGAAAAGAAACTAGAAGCTTTCGCCCAGATTAATTCACACCACCGAGTCCAATCAACAGCAGACCCTTCTAACTAAGAGAAAAAAGGGACCCTCTCTCAACGTTCCACAACCCGTTGACCTCCAACCCATTCCACTAACCTGCCTTATGACCTAACCTAGAGAATGAGCCGAATTTGATCTGTAGAATGATTTTCAAACAACTATGGGCTACACCAATACGGAGAACCAAGTACATAGAAGGCATACCTTTCAGTCCAACCAGGAAATGAATGAAATACACAGAAGCGCTTCCTTCCGCGGAGCTTTCTAGACACACGCCCTACTTGAATCTTTTTCTCTAACTTTGACGAACCCCGGCTTACCTCTTGTCTCTGTTTTTGTGCCAGAGAGGAGGACCCCCAGCCTAGCCATAAATCCTGCCGGCGATCTTCCGTCAGTACTTCTCCATCGAATCACGGATACTCCTTCTGGCCTATGAACAGGGGGCCACTCCTATCTATCTGCCTTTCTATGAAACCTAGAGCCCTCGATCTGACTTCCTAGTATCCAAAAACGAAGTAAGAAAAAAATAGAGAAAGAAAAAGCAAAGATGGTTTCAATTGCATATAGATGCATATAGAAAAGATTTTTGGATTAACACCTATCCCCATTCAGAATCGAATCTAAGCAAGAAACTAAGCCACGATTCTACACAAAAGCTTTGTCAATTCAGAAAATGCAAGCTCGCGAAAGGGAAGCTCCCTGTGTTCATATAGATACTATAGAGAAAATGCCAGAGCCCCTGTACCAGTTCCTGTCTCAAAATCTAAGACAAAAATACAGAAATTAGGCCAAGACTAAAGAATGAGAATAGGGACTTCCTTGCTAATCAACAAACAGGAAAAACCCGTAGAAGAAAAAGAAGCACCTAGTATGGTATCGAGGTAAACAGAATCGAAGCAAGCGAAGACAGTCCTACTTCTCTACCAAAGGAAACCGAAATCCATATCTAAACGATATTTTAAGCTATGTTTCACGTACAGGGTTATAAGTAAATGTAAATTATATATTAAGTTAAGAAAAAAAGAGGAGAAAGAATCATCGAAAAAAAACAAAAAATAGAAGGAAAGACAAAGAATAGAGGGAAGCAAGCAAAGACAAGGAATAAAAAAACATTTATGAAATATATCAATTCCTCGAGGATGATTGACTCAATTGTTCAGTTATAAATTACAGAATATTTTTTTTTTCGATTTCTAGTTCATGATTGATCATTAAAAAAAAAAAGATGTTGTTATGAACAAGTTCTTCTTATAAGATAAGTCTTTTGCTTGTGATAAGAACCAAAAACTTTAAGTGAAGTCAAAACCAATTACTGAGATCCAAACATAGCATAATTAGAATAGATCCCATTCCCACACTTCTTAGTCCTGGTCAAACTCTTATAGTTCTAGAGAGAAAACTTTGATAGATAAGCGAAAAGAACAACATAAAGATTCTCCGGAATGGGTAAGCGAACATAAGTTACTATTATTTTCTAATAGAATCGATAAAACGCTGTCTGCTACAAAGTAAAAGATAATTCAAAAAAAAATAATATATATAATATATATATTATATATAGACTCCAATCTCATCCAGGAGGCTTAATAGTTTTCTCTTTATTTCATCTGATCTGATTCTTTCTTTCTCTTTCATCGAACTCTACTACCCATAAGGAGATTTCACGTTTTCAGCTATAGAACTATATACTAACTACTATATATACTAAACTATATATATACTAAAAAACTATATATACTAAAAGATAATAAGCCTTTCGCAAAAAAGGGAGAAGAGAAAAGTAAAATCTGTGGAATCATTAGGGAATCAACCCAATCAACATAAGTAAAAAAGGAACGGAGCAAGAATAATAAAATAGTACAAATTAGAAAAAAAGAAAAGATAAACAAAACAACAAGAAAAGTAAGAAAGGAATGATAGGAATGAAAAACGATATTTCATCAAATAAAGAATCTTAGTAAATAGAAATCACTCAAGCAAACGAAGTGAAGGCCTGAGTCCCCTTTTTATTTACGATTTAGATTATTTTTTCAGCTATTGCTGTTAACTAAACCTTTCATTTATATTGATCCAAACAGCCAGTCATGCGAAAAAAAGAAAAAACAAGAAATAAGAAGAAAATAGAATACTCTATTCTTACAAAAGAAAAATTAAAAAACTGACAAAGAAACAAAAGAATTCGAAGATCCAATCAAAGAAAAAATCTATCTTCTGTAATTAAGAAATATAGCCAGCTCAGAAAGAATCGAAAATGAAAAAAATAAGGTGTAAATCATAAATAATAGAACTTACAGTCGGAGGAGAATGTACAAAAAATTAAAAATTGAAATCGAGATCCTCTCTACCGAACTCCCCCAAAATACGAGAAGAAGAAAGCCAAACGAAAAGAAAAAAAAGAATGTCAAGAAGAGATCGAATTGCTTATCAATCAAGGAAAAGGGAGGAGATAGGATTGTCTCATGGAGAAGCAAGCTCCTGTCAATGGAAACTTTTAGGATGTCCGTAAATTTTCTCTTGTGGAAGTCAAAAAAGAGAAGGAAACGAAGTGTCGAAGAACAAAAACAGAAAGAAAAGAAGGATTGATTCCTTGAACTAGAGAACAAAGTACAAGTAAGTAAAAAGAAAAATGAATCGCTTATCAAAGTGAATAGAATATTAAAAATAAGAAATCCTAAATACTATATTTATATTGTGTTGATTTTTTTCCATATGATTTAAAATCCTTTAAAACACAAGGAAAAAGATAAAAGAATGCAATGTCTTTTTTTGAAAAAGGAGGCGAATCAAATCGTAAAAAAACGGAAATATTGAACTAAAAAATAAATAATTCATCTTTAATATACCATTTTATTATTCTAATTAAAACAACTAACTACTAATCTACTTATACTTAATTACTTATACTTATTAATTCTTATTAATTACTT
>JAYMSM010000040.1:0-30360 GCA_036897885.1 Plantago crassifolia | reverse complement strand
AAGTCCTAACTTTATAATTTATTTTTCATTTTGAAAAACCTTGTTCAAGCACGGCTCTCTTGTGGTTATCATGGCTGAATTTTTTTCAAAATGGCTCTATCTATAAAAAAAGAAAAAATTTAGTTTCTATTTACGAATTGTTGTCGTACGATAAATCGAAAAAAGAGAAAATAAAGTATAATTAAATTAATATATAAATAAATAAAATAATGATTGAATGTGAAAATGAGAAGTACAGTTATGGAATTCTCCGGAAATAAAAAGAAAATATATATATGCCATGGAATTACGAATCTGAAGTCTTCGCCTAGAAAGACTTCTTTTATATTTTAATATTTTATTTTTGAATTATTTTTTTATTTAGAAAATCTGGATCCAACCATCTAGAGAAAATCCATGATGTCTTACTAATTATTTTTTTATGTATAATTCTATGTTTTCAGAACCTTTCACCCTGTATCTCAAGCTCAAAATTAATCTTTTTTTAAAGCCAATCCCCTCCCCTTTTTTCTATTAAAAAAGCAGGTCAAACGGGATCGATCTGGGAAATTGTCTAAGTCGGAAATGAAAAACTACAACGGCCCTGCTCGAGACATCAACTCTTCTTTGATTTTCATCTAAAAAAGAAAAACTTAGCCTTTAAGTTTAAGTCGTGTACAAAGAATATTCTTCCCCGAAATACAAATGACCCTTCCACTTCTTATAAATCTTTTATCCCCGTATTCACCTATCAAGCCCCAAAAATTCTGCTTGTGAGCTTTCTAAAAACTTTTCCATTCTTTTTTTCTAATTTGGTGTTTCGATCCACCCGTTGTTAGGAGAAAAAGGGCAAGAGAAGAGGAAAGGTCAAGAGATTCCTGGTACAATTATAGACATTTTAGGTTCGTTGACATAGCCTCTTTTAATAAAATAATTATAGGAGTCGTCTTTCCTGGTTGGTTTTACCTTAAGTTTTTTCGGTACAGGTCGGAAGGAAATCATGGAAGGATTCTATTTGGGTTGTGTTGTGGACTGGGCTGAGCTTCAGTAATTCACTCAGAAGGATCACTAGGATGAAATCTAGAGTCTATCTTATCTTTTCTTAGAGTAACACAGGAGAAGCTTAGAGATTTTTTTTCTTTTCATGGTCCACCCTTTTGACAATAGAAAAAATTATATCGAAATGGATTAACCCCCGATACAAAAAGTAGAACGGCTGAAAAAGTTGTTGTTTGTGGGAAGTCCTTAAACTATGTATATTAGAAATATGTATATTAGAAAGTATATGAAAAAGATCCTCAAAACGAAAAAGAAAAAACGTCTGGTTGTTAAGTCGAAAACGCGAACCCCGGATGTTGTTCTGGTTTTCTAATAGGGTTCTAGATCAGAGAGAATAGGAAGTTTTTTCGGTTTGCTCGTGAATGCAATGGTCTTACGACGCCAGTTTAATACTTGTTTAGTTTTCTAATATGGAAAAAAAAATATACATCAAAAAAAAGCACTTGTTGTGTTGGTCCCTCGTTTTTGATCTATCATATAGATATTATTTCTTTCCTGGATTTTTTTGTAAAAAAGTGAAAAAAGAAAACCTTCCGGGGGCATGGCTGAGACTAGTCTACGGTTTAACTTAATTTGTTTACCTATTTTCGTTGGTTGTCTAGTCAAAGATAATCACAAATCGAAATAACCTAGATATTTTTAGTGACTGATAGATTCGTTTCGTCAGGGAATGGTCGTTATGGATGCAATATCTTTTTTTTTTGTAGCTTAAGCATTGTTATGAAGTTGTCCTGAGTGTAGAGTTTTTTTCTAATCAATTTGGTTCTGTTGGTTAATTGAATTTATCTAGGAAAAGGCTCTCCTTGAGTCACTACAACAGTCCGTTAATTATTTAAAATTATTTAAGTATTTAAGTATGTATATTAAATTGTATTTGTATATTAAATATAAAATTAGGTAGTATCGAAAACTGGAATGACGTAACCAGATTGTCTTAACTTGTTTCCCAGAACGTTGTAAAGTTTATGACTTAGAAGTAGTTTCTGGATTCTCTGAGTAGATGTTTTGTCCTAGTGTTTGCTTTTCGGCTGTAATCGGTAGATGGAAATGTTTTAGATAAAGGAGTAGCTAAGATAAGAGTTGATAAAAACCAATAAATATGCATGACTTTGTTTTTTCAGATTCCTGCGTGGTGCATATATAGTAGCATATATAGTATATATAGTATAGTAATTTTTGGAGGGACGAGTAGATCGTTCGGGTAGAAAAACGACTATTTATAAGATTATAAAGGTCTAGTCGGTAGTCAATCAGAAGATTCATTTAGGGAGATGGTTTCTGTAGTCTGAATAGTTTTTTAAGAGTTACATCCTAAAGTAAGAACCTTTTAAGGAAGATGCTTTTTGCTCCTATAGAAATATCGTAGCTTTTCGAGTCCTAAGTTGAATGGACGTATACAGGGTCCTAATAGAATAAAAACATGGAGCTTAGCTTCTTCCATAGGAAAAGCTCTTTTTGATCCTTTAGTGTATTTGATTTCTACAGGAATGTTTGAATGAATGGAAAAGGCGGTCTTGTTGATATTTACATTTTCATTTATTTTTTTCATTAATTTATTTTTTCATTAGATGGATGGGATGACATCAGATAGTCGATAACACTTTTGGGCTTAACGTGGTTTTCTTTGGGGTTTTCATTTAGCTTTAGCATAGAATCATCATCTGCATCTTCGACCCGGTTTTTTTGGGAAAAGAATCTTTAGTGCCGACTCCCAGCACACCACCTTTTCTTCTTCTTCTGTTATAGATGCACGTTTATTTTTTTCTTCTCTAGATTTTATTTAATTTCTTATTTCTAATTTCATTTTTACTATTTCTATATCTGTTTATTTCTATATCTATTATTTAAGGAATCTTTTTTTAATTTTAAATTTATTTTTATGTATCGATCTTTTAAATTATTTTTTGAATCTCTATTACAAGCAATAAAATATATTTTTTACATACAAAAGCACTACTTTTTCTATTATGTAAATGCTAATACTATAGACTGGAGATTGAAATTATAATAAATAATTAAGTAACTGTCTTTTTTTCTTAAGGGAAACAAATGTAAAACAACTCAAAAGTAACCGCTTTTGGCATGTTATAGTTAATAGAATTAATATATAATTATAGGCATGTTTCAATTATCGAGGCGCATAAGCGGATTCAATTGTTGGAAACAGCAGGCTGCGGTCCTTTTACCAAGGGATTCTTTCTTTTCCTAGTAGAGACTTTTTATCCCAGTTCTCTTAGGTAATTAGGAGATTTCCTTCACTAGACTCTCATTTACTTTACTTATATTTACTTCATTTCATTCATATTTATATTTTTTTTTTTTTTTTTTACTTTTATTTTTTACTTTTATATTTTTTTATTTTACTTTTATATTTTATTTCTTTTTTTACTCTTTTTTTACTATATTTATATATTTTTTACTATATTTATATTTTATATACTTCTTCTATTATTCTATATTTATTTTCGATATTTATTCTGTTTTTGTTATTTGGATGTACTAGTCTGATTGTTTTTAGTTTTTTAGTTGATAAGTGCACTTTGTCTATTTTCTATTTTAGTTTTAGTAAATAACCTTTCTAGTTTACTTTGGTGGAGAAAAAGAAAGGAATTCTAGCTAAAAGGAATCCTCTTGCGACTAGAAACTTCAGGTAGGAAAAAAGGGAAATATCTATATGATTTTTTGTGTTTAAGGAATGGGGGTGCAGCAGAAGAGCGTTTGTTTGATGTGTATATTGTTTTGTTGCTCTCAAAAGGGGAAAATTAAGGGCATTTTTTTTTTCTGCTAAATTCTATCCTTTTAAAAGACTCAAAAAGGATTCTATTTTTTCTTATTTTTATTTTCAAGATCCATTGCTGCAAATGTTAGGCGTATCGGGTTCGGTGGCTCTTTATTCAGAGCTATGCATATAACTTCTAGTTTTCTTAGGTAGGGTTACAGAAAATGAATTCTCTAGTGAAGGTCCCATATTTGGGCAAGAGGAAGAAATTTAAAATATCATTCTATTCAGGGTTATTTTTTCCAATTGATCTTTCAATATGCGAATTTCTACAACTCACGTTCGTTACACTTATGTTTGGCTTGTAGAAAATATCTAGTTTTCTGCTTTAATTTAAGTATAAGTACCTCGGGCTTTCAAAAAAATATAGTTTCCATTTCAACTAATCCGTAGTTGATAGTCAACGCCTTTATTTAATTAATACTTGGGTTAATATCATTAACCGTGCTACTCTTTGAATGGAAGTTCTGCATGAACGTAATGCTAAGACTTCTCTCTAGACCTAGCTGCTATCGAAGCTCCAACAAATGGATAAGAACAAGTCTTTTCGTATAGGAGTTTTTGAAAATTGAGTAGAGAAAAAAAAGAACAGTTAATTCTTTCTGTTTTAATCAAAGTGACTTAGCCTAGTACGTAACCAATAATCAAATTTTCACTAAAATTATTCGACTATCTTTTCCTAGTTCAGGATAACCCCAAGGGTTTCGGTTTTTTTCTATTAGTTGGGGCTCTCCCTAACCCACGGAAGCGTGGATGGTCCACAGAGTTCATAACGACTCCTCTTACTAGATACTTCAAAACACTTTTCTAGCCAACGCTTGGATTCGGCTCTACCCAAAGTTTTTGGTTTTTCCCTCGAATTTCCATTTGGCGAACTGTTGCTGAACAGTTTTGGTTTATCAAACGGTCCTCACCGGAAAGAAAAATTTTTTGACTTATTTTTCGGAAAACAAGAGAGGAGGTTGGATTCTTCCACAAGAACCTTAGATATAGAAGAATGAAAATGCGAAAAAGTCAAACAAAGAAAGAAAACCTGCCTTGGCCCAGAAAGAAAGAAAGAGACTCTCATCCACCCCAAGCAAGAAAGAAGAAATACAAATTCCTAGCGAAATTAAATAGACAAAAATTGTGTGAATGACAATTTTTTAAAGTTCACCGCGAGGTCTTGCTTGAAAAAAAGATAAAGGGAGCTTCGACAGAGAAGACCCTTCGCTCCATTGTGAAAAAGATCCTTGGATTTGTGTATATGTGGAAAATAGAAGAAAACCTATTTCATATGTAAGAATCAAGGACAAGGCATATTTAATATTAGGAACTGCAGATTTTTCTTATAGGATGGATTGTCCACATCACTTTGAGATCAATGGTAGTTGCGAAATTCGTAAATGAGTTGTGATGCGATAGGTGTTAGAAAGAAGCAAGAGTCCTTTTGTTAGTATTTTGTTAGTATTTTGTTAGTAGTATTAATAGTAATTAGTAGTAGATCCGTGGTAGATGACCTGTTGTGTTTGGGATTCAGATAGGAAAAAAAAGAAAATTAAATAGGAAAATGGCTGTTAGAATGTTTTTCTATGAATTGGCGACATTTCGAAGAGACAGATTACAAAGACAAGTTACAGAAATAAAGAAAAAAGAAGCTAGAAGAAAAAAAACAAAAGAAAGAAAACAAAGAAGAGCGATCAGAGACAAAAGCAGAAGAGAAAAGAGACAGAGTCCCATAGGAAACAAAACGAAGCGAGTACGGCACAAACAGGACCTTGTTTGGCTCTCTTTATACAACTTTATATATTTAATAATAAATAATACAAAAAAAAACAAAAAAAAATTCTCTAAGTCATATTTATTCATTATATTCCTTTCCTATTTGACTTTCAGAATTGTTGAAGTTTCCATCTACTTCCTACCCTAACACTCAAAGCCAACTCACGAGAAGCCTTACAAAGAAAAGTAGAGGGGCGGGATTGAAAAACTTTCCGAAGTTACATTAACTTGAAGACTATTGTAGTATCTAATGTGAACATCTCCCTAAAAGAAATTAAAAATGAAATATGGGAGACTCTCCGTTAGAAAAAAATAGAAAACCAAAAACCAAAAAAACCAATGAGGAGAAAATAGAAAGAAAAAAAGAAGAGAAAGAACAAGATGAAGAACAAGAAACACGAAAAAGAGAGAAGAGGGAAGGAAAGAGAAAAGAAAGTAGAAATAGAGAGAAGAAAAAAAGAAAAAGAAGACATCAAAGAGACAAAGAAAAGAATGTCACGAAAGAAAAAAACAACAGACAAAACTATGGACTACTTAAGAAAAGCCAGTAGGCCTAAGTCAGAAAAGAGACGAAGAACAATAAGAGGCAGAAAGAAGCCAAAAAAAAGAAAAGAGCAAGAACTACCCCCAAAAGCAAAAGGAGTTCAATTACTAGAAAGGATTGTCCTATAAAAATTTATTTTTCGAGATGCTAGTAATAGCTAGTAATAGTATAAGTATAGTTAAGTCTAAAAAACAACCAGATGCCTGCCAAATATTGACCAAAAACAAAAAGCTTGACCTAGAATTGAAGGCCCTGCTGACTCACTAATTTACAACCAAATCCAATATATCAATCTTTCTTTTCTGACTTCTATCTGTCTATCGATAGGAATCCGAAATCCTAACTAAAATATACTCTTGTTCTGCCCAAATCCTCATTTCCCTTTTTTTGTGGGTTAATTGATCCGCTAAGCTATTTTTCTATGCAGGCATCTACCTAGATTTTCCAATCAAATTCTTCATAACTATTTATTTAATTTACTCAAATATTTGCTAAAAAATAATTAAATTTAATAATTAAATCTAATATGTGTAAAATATGTGGATAAAAAAGAAAAAATAGAAAGAAGAATTCAAAAAAAGGAAAAAAAAGAATATAGAACAAAAAAAGAAAAAAGAAGTAAGTGAAGAAAGATTGAGAAAAGAGGACAAAAGCAAAGAGAAAAAAGACAAAAAAAGATTGTTTGTAGTATCTATATGAAGGGAACCTTGTATACCAGAGATTATATATAATAATTAAAAATAGAGTACAAAATCAAAGCAGAAATCTGTGAAGAAAAATAAAAGAATGAAAAAAGTTTATGAAAACTTGTGATATAGATCTTTGTCAAAAAAAAGATGAAAATATGCATCCCCGAAAAAAGAAAAGAAACTATCTGTGATAAAAAACTTGAAAAAGTATGAAAAAAAAATTCTACCTTCCACCAAAAAAACATAAACAAAGAAAGTAGCCTGCTACTCTAGTTTTATTCTTCTCCTTCGGAGTTATAGTTTGACAAGTACTTTGAGCGTGTTTTTCCTGTTCTTCTAGTGCCGAGTAACTCTTTTATTTCTCTTTTGAAACTTATGTTTTATTGTGTTTGTGAGCAAGAGCAGCTCCTCTTTTTTCTGGATTACCAGAGTGGGTTCTTTTCCTTTGTTCTTCCTGATTCCGATCTTTCCAACAGCTCCTCTTTCCTTTGCTTTCTTCTAGAAATTCTTATAATTTAGATCTAGCAGAAAATTTGTACATTGCATAGATTATAGCATTCTATTTTGTTGTCGTCTCTTTTTAACTTCTTTGACCTTCTTTCTTCTTTTTTTTCTCTGCGTCTGGAAGAGCACCCTTCTTTTTTCCTCTCATTTTAAGGTGGAAAGGGCCCACTATTCTATTTACTTTTCTGATAAATAAGTGGTTGAATTGAAGTTCATTTGGTATTTGGTAGTAATGTTTGGATGTCTATCTAAGCGATCAGGTCCCTTATGGTTTAATCTCTATCCTTCCTGGGATTTGTATAGAGTTTAACAACATCCCTTTTTTGGAGTGGTATGGAATCTTTCATTTCCCCTTCCTATTTTTCAAATTGTAGCTCCTTTTTGGGATCTTTGAAGTATTTCTTTTCCTTTTTTTGTCTTTTTTCCCTTCTTTTTTTTCTTAACTGCTTGCTTTCCTTTCTTTCTCGGAATTCTATATCGATTGGAAATTCTTGACTCAATGAAGTTCTACGCCTAGACGATGACATAGGTGATCCGCGTGCTCTTCTTCTCCCTCATACATTCCTTTTGACATCTCTGGCTACTTGGCGATCTTGGAATTTTTTTTTGGTTTAAATTAATAATGATATAATCGTGTGCTGGATCTTTCAATAATCAATAAACAAGGATCTTTTTTTTTTTATTTTTTAAATTCTATAAATTTAATTAATTAAATTTTTTTAAATAAATTATGAATGGAAAATTAATTTAATTAAATAATTAAGATTCTTTTTATTTTTTTCTTTTTACAATCCTATTTTCACTCAAAAGTTTTTTTTACGGTTCTTAGTTGGCTTCTATGCTTGTTTTTCTTAATGCCGGGTCTTTCTTTTTCTTTTTTTCATTTATATATTTTTTAATCGAAGGACCGGGCTATTATTTTATATCCCCAAAAGGTGTGTTGTAATTCGATTACAAGTAAAAGAGAGATATTTTTTTAATAAGGTTAAGAATTGGAAAAAACAGATCGTGCAGTTGTTGTTGTTGTAGAAATGCATTTGAGTGATAGATTCCATTAGAGCCAGTCGTAATTTCAATTTATCTTAGAGACCTTAGGGTAAAAAAAAGAGAAAGAGAAGGATTCTAAAAAAGGCCCGATGCAAAACAATAGAAAGGTGGGGTTTTGGCTTCGGAGATAAAAAGAAGGCGTTGGAATACCTGAGGTCGTGCATGGATCGGTGCAAAACAAGACGAGTGTGGGCTGAAAACTGTATGCGAAAGTCGCAAGTAGAAAAGAATCCGCTAAGAGTAGATCAAGGGGCAGGTTTCTTATTTCTGGAGGTCCAGGGGCTGGTGTAATCGAAAAAGAACAAGAGTCGAGGAAGATAGAGTTCCCTTTTTAAGGAGGCGCCGTGCGGATTAGGTTGTGTAGCGGAATGAAGTAGCGGGAAGACTTGTGTAATTAAGTAGAAAAGTGGGTATGGGTATTCATAAAAGGGACGAGCTAAGAACGTGAAAGGGAAGAGTCTAGTAGTTTAGGTTCCTCTGTTTGCATTAAAGGCGTCGAGTGAAAGCGAAACAATTCCTCCAATAAATAGTAGGGTTCAGTTTTTTCGCAGGAATAGCCCTTTTGAAGTCCAAGATCAGTTGAAGAGAAAGAATTTTTTCAGTCGAGAATGAATCCGCGAAAAAGAGAAATATTATGTTATCTATCTGTATAAACTTGGAAAAACCAGAGAGATTCCTTCTTTTCTACAGGTTTGATATGTCTAGGGGCTGCGTCGGAGAGTGGGAAAGGAAGGTAGTAACATAAGGTTCGTCGAGCGATTCTTTCTATTTTTTTTATGTTATATGTGGGGGACATGTCACGAAGAGTTGTTTTTTAATTAAAAATTATACAAAAATTAAGAATAGAGGGCCCTTAGGTCAAATCCGTATAAGAAAGTTAGTAAGGGAGGACGCAGGGCCTTTAAGTTTTTTCCTGTATTCCGTATAACTAAAACAAACTCGCTTTTTTTTAGTTTGTTAGTTGGATTCCGGAGCGGGAGTCAATCACGTAAGATCTGATGGGATGTCAAAAGGTGGTCTACAGCTGTCAAAGGTAGCCTCAGGGAGATAGTTTTCACCATGAAATAGGGGCCATAAGTTCCATATATATATGGATATGGTCGAAGTCCTCCCTGCTTGGAAAGCAGGTTGTTTGTATAGGAAATCTGGCTAGTCTTGTTAGTTTTCAGGTATATTTTTATTGAGAGAGACCTTGTGAGTAAGAATCGGAAGAGATTCCCTTCAAAAGCTATTTATAAATAAAAGGAAAACAAACGCGGGCCCAAAATCATAGTAGTGGCATGCGGACGGAGTTCCTAGAAATTCTTTCGTTATGTCTGAATGTCCCTGAAGTAAAGAAATAACAATTAACATAGGTTTTTACTTTTTTTTAGTGCGAGCATAGGATCGAGACCGTTACTGACGAATGGGTGAAGGCGTGCGTTCTAGTAAGTTTTTTTAGTTGAGAACGCTTTTGGATCAGATCGAAAAAGGGGTCGATTTCGTTGGAAAGTGAGCGAGATTTTTCAGTTGTTTGTGGAGTGGATAGCTGCCTTAAGTTTCATTTTTCAGTTCTTCTACCTTTTACAATAGAGATCCTCGGCATCTTTGAGTTTAAGTATAGCCATTTAGAAGGAAAGGGAAACGAGAGCCAGAAGGTCATCCGGAATTGATCCAGCATGGATCTTACGACAAGGACGTGTCCGACTTAAAAAAAACAAAAAGTCACATAGACAGACTGTACCATTTCCGTAAGAATGGATTGAAATAGTTTCCGTGGAGTATATGGAAAAATAGTATTCTTCCTAATGGTTTAGGTCAACGCCTGGAAATTTCCAATACAGGGGAAGAAATGGAGGAAATTCGTGCAGCAGAAAGGAAGATAGTTCCAAACCGAAAAAACATTTTCGCGTGAGAGGGGGTTTGGCATAAGGGACAGTCGAAAAAAAGTAAAAAAAATATAGGTAGGGAATAGAAGAAGTATCTTAGGCTTGGAAATAGGCTGAACTTCCTACACACACATCCACATCTGTATTAGGAAAGAGGAAGGAGCCTTAATTTTTGAAATGGATAAAACTTGGCGATAAAAGATACCGCGGAGTTCCAAGGTTCAGGATTTTGTAGTCGATAATATAATAAAAACATGTGACAGGCCCCTTTTCGGGGAAAATGAAATAAAGAAGAAGGAGATCAAAAATGCCAACGAGAAAAAGCTGCTTAGCTCATTTTATTAATTCATGTCGTTCATTTTCTTTTACCCCAGAATTTCAACTAGATTCGTTGGCATTTGTTTGTTGTCGTCTATTTCTGAGTGAAAAATCCTAGTTCCTCCTTTTTTTTGTCCATTCTTATTTTTTCTTTTTCCTTTGTTTGACCATCTGTCTCTTTCTTTTTTTTTTCTTCTTTTTTGTCGTTCATTCTGTCACTCATTCACTTTTTCCCTTTTTTCTTATTTGTTTTTGTCGTCTATTTTTCAGTCAACAACCAGAAAGAGAAGCAAAATAAGTCGAAAAAAGAGGAAAAGACCAGCCCTTACATAAGAGAGATAGCGAGAAAAAAAAGAACAACTTCACTCCATTTTGTTGTCGTCTATTTGAAATTAATATAGAAGGAAAGTCTTTTTGACAACCTGTAATCGCCCGAAGACAAACTTCCTCTCTTTTTTTTTGTTGTTGTTTCCTTTCCTAAGAGAGCGCTGCTTTTATCTATATTTTATTTCTTATTCTATATTCCATAACTTATTCTATTTTCATAAACATAAAATAAAAAAATAGAATATATAATAGAATGCCATTTCAAATGGATTTGTTATGTAGTATAGATATAGATTTCCATCCAAAAGTGTACTCTTGTTATTTTGTATGTGTATAGTTATTGTGTATATATTTGTATATAATAGAAATATATAAATAAGTAAATAAGATCTTTTTGTCTTGTTGTTTTCCTCGGTCTCTTTTCTCCCCTCTCTTTCCCTAGTGGATTAGATTTGTCTTTTTCTTTCTGTTGACCTTCTTTTTTCTATTGATTCGCGATCTCTCTTACTCATCTTCCTTCTGATTCGTCCCTTTTTAGATTCGCAAGCGCTAGTGCATTTTGTATGATGTCTGTCTTTAGATCAAACTTTTTTATTGGGGCAATACTTATTAACTTATTAGTATATTAGTAAAAAGTATTTTTGTAAGATTTCCAAGAGTCCCTCTGCTTCTCTGTTCTTCTTTTCTCTTTTTTCTGCATTCCAACCACTTTCTGCATAAGTCGTTTCTTTTTCTGTTTCTCGCGCATCCTCCTCTCTTTTGTTTTCTCTCCTGCGCGGTGGAATAGGTCCCTTCTTTTCGATCTTTATTCTTTAGATGGGTCTTCTCTTTCTTCTGACTTCTTATTCTTTTTGGTTGCATTGGAGAAGGGAACCTAACTTCGATTATGTTATGTCATTTAATTTAGAGACAAAAATAAAGGTGTTCCAGAGGGGTCGTGCATGGAATTCCTTTTTTTCCTCAATTGAATAATTAATTAAGCTTATAAAAATTAAAAAAATAATGAATGTGAAAAAAAGGAAAGATATCGAAAAGAAGGAATCAAATTAATTAGTTAAAATTAATTAGTTAAGTAAAAAAAGATATAAAAAAATTAAAAAAAACTCTCCATTTTGGCTCTTTTTCATTTTTTTATTTTTTCTCGTGTGCTCGATTGCTTTGAAGTTCTTCTTTTCTTTCTTTAGTCTAGTGTAGTTTCTAGTGTAATAGTACATAGTAGTCCAATGGGTTTCTTCCAGGGAGTCTCTTCCACACTCCTAGACTTTCGTGGTTGAAAGTAGGGTCGCCGTGATGTCCTCTTAGGGCTTCTTCTCTCTCTTTATTATGGTAGCTTTAGTGTGCTCGAGGACTCTCTCCCCCTTCATGACATATTTTTATGACAGATTTTTCTTTTTCTGCCTTCTTCTTTGATTTCTTTTTTCTGACTTCTGCTTCTTTTTATTATTTTTTCTTTTGTTGTTTCTCTTTTTCTCGATCTTTCTATTTCCTTTGACTTTTTTAACAGAGCTCCTTTTTTCTGGGTTGGGCCCTTTCACTCTTTGCAAAAAGACCTTCACGCTATTATTTTGTCTTATTCTTATAAACGAGTCTTTTTATTTCTTCTTTTTTCCCCTTCCTCCTTTTTTATTTTTTCATTCTTCTTGTTCTCATTGTCTCCTCTCTCTTTCTTTTTTCTTTCTCTCTTCTTTCTTTTCTCTTGTCTCTCTTCTCTTCTTTCTTTCTTTTCTCTCTTCTCTTTCTCTCTTCTGATCTTTTCACTCTTTCTTCTTTCTTTTCTTCTTTCTCTTGTCTTCTCTCTTCTTTGCTTGTCTTCTCTCTTCTTTCGATTCTGTCTCTGCCTGTCTTTCTTCTTCCTTCTTCTTTGTTTTTTCCTTTCTCTCTCTCTTTCTCTTCTCTGACTCTCTTCTCTTGTTTTTTCTCTTTCTGTCTCCTCTTTCTCTCTTTTCTTTTGTTTTCTTTCTCTTCTTTCTTTTTCTTGTTAAATGAAACTGAAAAATTGCATGAAAACGAATTTTAACAATTTTTGTAAGATTCTATTAGAATTGTTTTAGTATTTTTCTCCGCAAGATCCCAGGCTACTCTCTTTCTGGGTTATGGAAGGAACGACGGACTTTCTGTCAGGTCGGAACTACGGCTTCGGCAAATTTCCTCATTATTTTTCTAATGATTGTCTTACTTCCGGAGAGGCAGAAGGTTGAGTCATCGAAACAACATACATGGATGACGGGGTTTCTCTCGCGGGGTAGTAGTCAGCCCCATATCGGGGGCAGGCCTTTGGACGGAGAAAGAATCTCAGTAAGCGGAGCTCGAGACATGGTGGAGCTCGGGTTAGGACAGACTTTACTAAACAAGGTTTCGTCTTTGGTTCTTTCTTTTCTGCTAGCAAGCTTTTGGGTCTCCTTTTTTTTCTGGAAATGTGGAACTGAAGGAAGGAAGGGAGGAAAGCCTTTTTCTGGTCGATACTTAAGGTTGGTCAAGGATAATGGAGCATATTATATCCTTTTTTTCCTTTTCAGGGAGCTTTTTTGTCTATAGACGGCTTCCGTAATCGTTATAGTATGTTCTCCCTTTCTATTTCTAAATCGATCGTACTTAAACTAATTTTTTAGAATTTCGTTTTATTTGTCCTCTTGTTGTTTTGGTTTTGTAGACTTTTCGGCTTTTAGGAAGCTGTAGAATGGAAATGTATATATTGTCTATTGATTGAGTAGAAAGAGAGCCAGATTTCTATGGAGGAAGGGCGGACTCACATACAGTGAAAGACTCCGGGAACAGCAACTGACTTTCATGATGAAGTGCTACTGTTATATATGTTCCTAACGACAGTACGGAGAGGACAAGGCGGGGAGGATAAAGAATTCTAAAAGATACAGAAAAGGGAATTGGAAAATGGAATGAGGACCCTTTATGTCGATGTTAGCGAGGTAGGCCTGCACGCTCACGGGTATGATTCGTGGAAGAAGGTGGGATTGGAACAGCCAGAGCCTTGAAGTTCCAGGGGAAGGCTAGGGGAAGAAGAAAGGATTTCCCTTTGGCCGAAACATAGAGCTCGTAAACACACGGACTGGGGCGGAGGCCCCTCTGTAAAAAGAGTTTCTCACAGATCGGGGAAATGGAAAAACATAAAACTTGTATGAGCGGACTGGGACCGTTTGCATAAATTAGTTTTTAATTCTTTCGATTTGGTCCGACAGCTCTCTCGAACTTCTTTTGTTATGATCGGTCAATCTTGACTTTCGATGTGGGGATGGAGGGAGAAGGGCCGGCCCTTTTTTCTATTCTTTATCCCATCAGAACGAATCCTTTGGGTAGGATTTTTACCTTCGACCTCCGTTTTGTTATGATAATTATTGCTAAATCCCATGGAAAGGAATTCTAGCTTGGACAAGCATATATTCTATTCTTATATCTGAGATAATTCTATTCTTATATACGAAACTAGTCAATAACGAAATTAGAAAATATTTGATTACGATATTTATAGATTAGATTCTGTTAGCCAGTCGACCTTCTTTCAAACTTCTATATGAAATTCTTTCAAAGAGCTTTTGAGACTCCATTCCATTTTCACGGAAATGAGATTCAGTCACTATTTTTTACGAAATTCTTGGAGACATTTCGACTCCATAAGATTTAAAGGGATTCTCACTCATCTTTATTATTATTTTATTTTTATATTAATTACGAAAATGACTTAGCAAGCTTTCTGTTTTTTCCATTTTTCCTATAACCTATATGTATATCTATATATAAATCCATCGCACACGAGCAATCTTTATATACGAAATTCCATATCTTTTTTTTTCGCCACTCATCCCCATCCGTAATTGGAGAAGTTCTCTTTCTATACGAAATTCCTTATCACTGCATTTCGAATGCAAGAGATTCCACTTTCTATCTATCATTGCATTTCTGATCACAGAATTTCTATTTTAACAAATCGCTAGTAGATTTCAAATGGACGACAATCCAATCCTCGTAATTGGAATACCTTTCTTCTATCGACTTTCTTCTCTTTCTTTCTCGATTCTTTCTGCTACTCTCAAATGGACAACAACCAGATGAGACTGAAATTGGATCCCCTTTTTTCTTTTTCTCCTTTTTCTCTTTCTTCCCCTTTAGAGATCCAGTAGAGATCCAGATTTGACGACAACAAAATAAGAAGGATGCAACGGAAACGAAGTCATTCTCTTTCCTGTCGATTCGATCGGAAATGGACAGCAGTTTTGTTCGGATTGAATTTTTCTACTTTTCTTTCTCTCTCTTCTCTTCTCTCTTTTCTGACTCTTGTTCTTGTCTTGTTCTCTCTTCTGTCCTCTCTTCTTTATGTTCTCTCGTTCTTTCTGATCCTCTTTGTTTTCTCTCTTCTGCTCTTTTTCTCTCTCTTGTCTTCCTCTTCTCTCTTCTGCTCTTTTTTTTCTGCTCTTTTTGACCTCTCGTTTTCGTTTTTTCCTCACCTTCTTCCTTTCTCGCATTTATTCTTTCTTCTGTTTTTTTCTTTGTTTGTCTATTGTTTGTGAAGCATCTGGTCCCGCCCTTCTATTCTGTGGCTTTCGTGTCTGTTTCTTCCCTTCTTTCTTCTGACTCCCTTCCTTCTGTCTACTTTCTCTTTTTTCGTAGTTTTTACTTTTTTGCTTGAGAGTCTCTTTTTTTGGAGTGGGGAGTCTCTTCTCTCTTCTTTCTCTCTTTTCCTTTTTTCCTTCTCTTTCTTAGCTTTTCTATTTTTCTTCTCTCTGACTCTCTCTTCTCTGTCTCCTCTTTTTTCTCTTCTTTCTCTTTCTTCTCCTCTTTCCTCTTGTCTTTTTCTCTTCTTTTCTTGTTTCTTTCTCTTCTCTTTCTCTTGCTCTCTCTCTTCTCTTTTTGTTTTCTCTTATCTCTTGTTTTCTTTCTTGTTCTCTGCTTCTTTCTCTCTTTTTTTTTCCTCTGTTCTTTTTCTTTTCTGTTGTTTTATAATCTTTTTCTTTTGTATGGAAATATTTGGTAAGCTCTCGTTCGTGCAATGTTTTTACACTTTTTTACTATATATAAATGAACAAAATAAAATGTAATTCTATGACTATGTAGTAGTGTTGTAGCTTGCAAATTTCATTGATTTGTGTTAAATGAAAGATTTTCTTTGAAATATTTCTTTGTGTTAGTGGAGTGGAGGAAGTTTTCAAATCTAGAAGCCTGGTCCTTTGCATGGAAGTAAAAAATGCATGGAAGTAAAAAAGGGGTTTCTTTCCGTTTTTTTCCTTTGGGAAGCTCTTTGTTCTTTTGTTTCTCTTATTTTTTTCTGGCTTCTTTCTTCATCTCTCCATATCGGGAGAAAGGTGGAAGCATCCCTTTGTTTGTTGTTCTGTTTCAACAAGCATCTTTTTGTTTTTTTCTCACTGGAATCTTTCTTTTCTTTCTTTTCTTTTTTCTGGTTTTTTTCAATCTCTTTTCACATTTTTTTCTCTTTTTTCTTCTCTTTTCTCTTTTTCCTCTGTGTCTTCTTCTTATTCTTTCTCTTCTATTTCTTGTTCTCCTTTTTTTTCTCTTTTCTTTCTTATCTCTTTTCTTTTTCTGATTCTTGTCTCTTTTCTCTTCTTCTCTCTTGTTTTCTTTCTCTTTCTTCTGCTATCTCTTTCTCTCTCTTTCTTTTCTTCTGCTCTTATCTTTTCTTCGTTTTTTGTGTTTTCGGTTAAAGGAATATAGATTTCTTCGGTGTCGCTGGCTTCCCTTACGATTTCCTATCGATGTCCGGATTTGCTATTATCTTCTCTTATCTTATCTTTTTCTGTCTTTTTCTTGTGACATCTTTCTTTCTTTTCCATTCTTTTCTCTCTGACTCTCTTCTCTACTTTTTTCTCTCTCTTCTCTCTTGCTCTCTCTCTTTCTCTTCTCTCTTCTTTTCTTCTCTGTCTGATCTGTCTCTTTCTTCTTTTCTCTCTCTTCTTTTCTTCTCTGTTCTCTTCTCTTTTCCTCTCTCTTCTCTGTCTTCTTTCTTTCTCTCTTCCTTCCTCTTTCTTTCTCCTCTCTCTGTTCTGTCTCTTTCTGTCTCTTTCTGTCTTCTTTCTTTCTTCTCTCTTTCTTCTCTCTCTTCTTCTGTCTCTCTTCTCTCTGTGTTCTCTCTGTCTCTCTTTCTTTCTTCTGTCTCTCTTCTTCTTCTGTCTCTCTTTTCTTCTCTCTGATTCTGTCTTCTTTGTCTTCTTGTTCTCTTTCTTCTGTCTCTCTTCTCTCTTTCTCTTTCTTTTCTCTGCTTTTCTTTCTCTTGTTCTTTCCTTCTCTCTTCCTCTTTCTTTTTATTGTTATTGTTTCTCTTGTTCTTGTTTGGATATTTGTCTTTGAATTTCTTTCTTTTTTACCGGAGTCCATTTGGATTTCTCTACTTTTCGGGTGCATCGGGTGCATCGAGGACATCTCGTCCTTTGTCTTTTTAGTTGGGATTTGCCTTCGTTTTTGGTTTTAGATGAAACTTTTTGTAGACCGTCAATTACATGTACGTTTTTTCTTCCGCTCTAGCCAGTATTTCTCTTTTCTTTTCTTAACCGATCTAAGATTCTTTCTTGTTGTTTGTGGCAAATAAATATAAATTCTAGTATCTTTGTATCTTTTCCCTCTGGATCTTCTGGTTTTTTGCATTGTCTTTTTCTTTCTCCTCTCTCTTTCTTTTCATTCCTTTTTTTTGCTTTCTTGTTTTTTACTCGTGTTTTTTCTCTGTGTTCTATTTTTCAAAAATATTTTAATTACATTTTCTATTTTTTTTAATATTTAACTAAACATCTCTTTTTGAGACTTGTACTTGATCTACTTGAAATAATGAAAAACAATTCGATGACTATATAAATTTAGGGCAAAAAGCAGTATGTTGAAGTCATTGATTGAGACTCGGGTGGAATATAGGGTCCTCGCCTTCAGAAGGTTCTACCACGAGCATGTTCTTTTTAATGTGTTATCTATGTTAGCTCCTGCAGTAATTTGTTGTTTTCTGATTCTTCTGTTTTTGTTTTCTCCCTCTCTTCATCTTCTTTTTCCTTTTTTCTTCTATCTGTCTTTTCTTTCTTCTTTGTTTTTCGTACTTCTTTTTCTTCTTCTCTCTTTCTTCTCTTCTTTGCTCTGGTTCTTTCTCTTCTTTTCTTTCTTCTCTTCGTTCTTTTTTTTTTTCTTTCTTCTTTTCTTGTTCTTCTGTTTCTCTTTCTCCTTTCTTTCTTTGTCCCTCTCAAAGATTTGGTACTTGCTTTCTCTTGTTTTCTTCTTTTTTTATGATTGGATTTTTCTGATTCTTTCTCCGATTTCTTTCTTCTTGTCTTCTTTCTGTCTCTTCTTTCTTATTATCTCCTTCTTCCTTTCGTTCTCGTTTTTGATGACCTTGGTTTTTTCTCTCTCGTTCTATCATTTCCTTCTCTTTCTCTTTCACTCTTCTTTCTCTTGTTTTCTTCTTTCTTGTTCTCTCTTTCTTCTCTGTCTCTTTCTCTTCTTTCTTTTCTTTCTTTCTCTTCTTTCTTCTCTCTTTTTCTGACACTTGTTCTATCCTATTTCCTCTTCTTTCTCTTGTTCTTTTCTCTCTCTCTTTCTCTTGCTCTTGTTCTTTTTCTCTGATTCTCTTTTTTTCTCTTTCTCTGATTCTTTTTCTGATTATTCTTCGAATTCCATTTCTCTATTCCTTTTCTTCCTAGAAATTCTTTTCGATCTTTCTTTCACGAAAATCAGGAAAAACACAGCCAAATGAAAAAGATTATGAAGCACATAGAAGCACATACATATTAGTAAGCATATTATTATTAGTAAGCATATTATTAGTAAGCATATTATTAGTAAGCATATTATTCAGAAAGAATTCCAAAAAGAAGTTTGTGTTTTCGATGTGACATTCACATAATTTACATATAGAATAGTAAGAAGTTTGTGTTTTCGATCGATCTTCTCTATCGGCTCTCTTGTATTCGTCAGTCAAGTCCACTTCATTCGAAACACAATAAGAAAAGAAACAATCCCCTGTTTTGTTTCCTCCTGGACTGCCCTGAACGGAATCCGGGGAGGGGGGCGGCAGCCTTCCTCATGCACCACTTTCGCCTTCTCCACTTGGTTTCAGAATAGCCATTTGGAAAGGATGGAGAACGGGTTCCTATCGGACCCCTTTGATCTTCACCCATTAGGCAAGTGGGAGATTCCACTTGTTCGGAATAAGCTCATCTAAGTTCAGGATTGGCGTTGTTCATCGATCTCTGTGCTTCCGATCCCTGTCTCTGTCCAAAAGAATGTTCGTGAATTCCTTATTGATTAGGAGAGGATTGATTTCCGATAAGGAATCTAGAATCAACCCATTTCCTTAGCCAGAGTCCCTTTCTGGACTCCCTCGCTTTGGATGGAGCTAGACATATATATAGGAAGTCTCTGACAGTATGAGTATCTACTCAACCTATAGAATAGGATAGTGATCTTCTATCTTCCCCGAAAGACTAGAATGGAATACTGCTTTCACCGCTTGCATTCGAATTCTGCGTAGGGGAGTGTTTGTCTTTGGATTTCGTTTGTTCAGGCGAACAATTTCCAACGAATTCGGCGGGATTTGGAATTGGAGTTCCTCCAGTTGGTTATAAGCATGACTAGGCTCTTTCTGACTCTGATTATTCCCTACTCGATCTTCTTCTTCATTTCATTCGAATGAGTTCTCTTCTTCTCACTTAGGAAGTCCGTAATTAGTACAGAAAGACCTAGAAAAGCTGCTCGCAGAAGTAATTGGTACCTTCCAGACCTTCCGAATTCCTCTTTCTTCCTTTCATTCTTCGATTTCTTTCTATCTATCATTTCTATCTATCATATCCATTCTTTTTGACTACACGACTTCTTTTTTACACTCACTGGATTCTTTCTACTTTTTCTTTTTTGATTCTTTCTTGTCTCTATTTCTACACGAATTCTTTTTCTGATTCTTTCTGTCTCTTTTGGATTTGCAGTGGAAGCTTTGTCTTGTTTTATGGATTTTCTGAGGATTTGATGAGGAAGAATTCGAAAGGGGCTTTTCTGCTTCGAGGGGAATGCAAGCGAAAGGACTTCACTCTCGAGTAGTCTGGGAGGGGCTCTATACGGGGTCTTTTAAGGGATTTTGCTTGGATGGGATTCCATCCTTGGTAGGCCTCCAAGGTTCCCATCTCACCTTAGTGGACCCTCCCTATGGGGTCACACCGCGGACCTACTGGCAATGGCCTCTTCTTGCCCTTTACGCGGGCGAAATCTGACTTGTGCAAAATGAGCGATTTCGGGTCGTACTTAGGCGACTGAACTATCGAAGAGACTGCTTTCTAGGTCGTAGACGCCTTGAAATCTCGAAGGCAAACTTCGAGCACAGAAAGAACGATGAGGAGTCGTTCCCTGTGAAGAGAGAAGAAGTTTGAAAAAAACTTTTTCGAGTCTAGGTGGTTTGGAGTCGACTCCGAAGAACCATCCAGGGGATCCCTAAGTGCAAGATGTTGTCGGACCCATCCACCATCCAAATAGAACGACCAAGTTGTCCTAAATCTGAGTCGATGCTTTAGGGCGGATCGAATCACACTTCTCGCTTTCATTTCCGCATTCTTCTCTTTCCTCTCTCTCTTGTGGAACTTCTGAAACTCTTGTTCTCTTTCTGGAACTCTTTTTCCCCTTCTTCTCTTATTCTCTCTCTTCTCTTTTCTCTTCTTGTTTTCTCTCTCCTCTCTTTTCTTCTCTCTCTCTTTAGAACTCTTTCTTTCTGAGATTCCAGATGGGAAGTCTTTCTTCTGTCTTTTCTCTTCTTTTCTTTCTCTTTTCCCTTCTCTCTTTCGATCTCGTTCTTTGAGAACCTTCTCTCTCTCTTCTTCTGTCTTTCTTTCTGATTCTTTCTCTGACTCTCTCTCTTTCTTTTCTCTTTCTTTCTTTCTTCTCTGTTGTTTCCTCCTTCTTCTTTCTCCTCTTTTTTCATTCTTCTCTCTCCTTATTCTTATTCTTCCTGTCTCTTCTTTCTCTTTCTTTTCTTCCTCTCTCTCTTCTTTCTCTGATTCTCTTTCTGTCTTTTTCCTTCTCTCTTTCGATCTCGTTCTTTTCGAACCTTCTCTCTCTTTCTTGTTCTCTCTCTCTTTTCTTTCTCTCTCTTCTACTCTACTGCTAGTTCTCGTTCTTCTAGAACCTTCTGGAAACTCTCTCTCTCTTTCTCTGATTCTCTCTGACTCTCTTGTTCTTCTTTCTCTGTCTCTTCTTTCTCTGATTCTCTGTGACTCTCTTTGTCTTTTCTTCGCTGGATTCTTTCGTAGACAGGGAATCTAAAAGGAATCAAAACAAAACGGGGATTTCATCCAATATAGAAAAAGGGAATTCCAAAACTCCATTTGTTGGTCCATTGCATGGTTTGTTAGGGCGTCGGTTGCAAAACCTTGGATCTTGGGTTCTATTCCCTTTCCCTCTTTTCTATCTCTTTCTTTTCTATCTTTCTATCTCTTTGCACGATTCTCTGCAGCGATTTGCTTCTCTTCTTTCTGTTCTCTGATTCTTGTTCTTAATCTTTCTGTTCTCTTTCTCTTTTCCTCCTTTCTATCTTTTTTCCTATTATCTCTTTTTTTCCTCCTTCTTTCCTCTTTCTCTTTTCCTCTTTCTCTTTTCTATTTTTCTATATTTTCTAGCTATATGATTGTCACTTTTTTTCTTTTTTGTTTGGATTTCTTTACTAAAAAGGTCCTTGTATATTTTCTATGTATATGATCGTAAACGGATTCTTCTGTTTTCTCTCTTCTCTTTGATTCTTGCTTTTTGATCTCTCTTTTCTTTTTTCTTTTTTCCCCTTCTTTCTTTTTTCTCTTTCTTTTTTTTTTTCTTCTTTTTCTCGATTCTCTTGTTCTCTTTTCTCCTCTTCTTTTTCTGATTATTCTTCTGATTCTTTGTCTTTCTTTTCTCCCTTCTTTTTCCTCTCTCTCTTCTCTCTGCTCTTCTTTTCTCTTCTTTCTCTGTCTCTCTCTTTTCTTTTTCCTCTCTTTTCTCTCTCTGTCCTTGTCTTTCAATGGATTGGCGTTCAACTAGACGAACTTTGTTCTGCATCTAGGCTAGGAAGCAAGAGTCGAATTTCTATAATAGTAGGTAACTGAATTCTCCATTTTTGGACCCTCTGATTCGATTCACCTCCTCCGGCTTATCATTTTGGTTGTTGCTGTAAAGACAGGAACACGCATGACAGTTCACTCCTAGTAGGCAAGAAGGCGAGGGCGAACGCAGGCCCAAAAGGAGGGTCCCTCTTGACTATATTACTGGCTATTGCATCTATATCTATATAGGGTCCTCTTTTTTTAGGACACAGTATTAGGAAGCACCCCTCCAGTCCAGTCTAGACGAAGCTCTAGCAAGAGGTTCGATGACAGGTCATTCGAGAAGAACTCCAAATAAAATAGTGTTTTCAACCAGTAGGTCAAGTTTAGTCAGTAAACAGGTCGGGATAAAGAGAAAGGATCCCTGAGAATGGAAGGTTTTTGGTAGTTTGGAAGTTCGAGATGATACACACATGGTTCCGTAGCTGTATAAGTAGACGAAGAGGAATATCTGAGTAGCATCCACTTGGAAGTGGGCCGGGATTCTTGGAGAGGCGGTCCGTATTCCGATGTCTTTGTCAGTAAGTCCGATCGAAATAGGAAGATGGGGCAGTATGCCTTTGCATGGACTCCATGTAGAGCTTGACGGTGTCATTAAGTAGGTCACGGTCAAGTACTGCAAGTAAGTAAGATGGGATCCCTACGAAGGTAGTTCTTTCTATACTGGGAAGGATCCGATGTCATTGAAAAGATGGCATCACTGGCTAGCAAGGTAACCAAGGCCCTGGAAGCCTCTGAAAGTGCTTAGACGGGTTCCTGATAGTGCTTAAGTGACGTGGATTTCGGGGATAAAAGAACACAAACTCACCAGGACCCGGTGGAGGTAGTGGCTGGGAAAACGACCTTTTGGGAGTCGCAAGTCCAGGGCTTTGAGCAATGTACCTGGTCGTCATTCCAGTAGGTAAGATCCAAGTGACATCCCTCTAGTCCAATCCTTAATGTTGAGTGTATGGTTAAAAATGAAAAAATGCAAAAGGAGTCTTTGATTCATGTTAGTCTAACTCATCCCATATAGGTTTTAACAACTTTTTTTTATTTGTCTTATGAAAGATTCATTGTAAGCTTAGTTATCAAGACTAGTCATCAAATAGGAAGCCTGCCCCTGATACATTTTTGGGCGAGGTATCCTATTTTATGTTGTTTTCTCTTTCTTTGTTTCCTTTTCTGCTCTCCTACTCCAAAACACTCCATTTTTTCTATTTTTGACAAACATAGTCTTTTTTGCTTCTTTCTTTTTTTTGTTGTTTCTCTTTTAGGCTTTGATATCGTTTGTCTTTTCAATACTTTTCCATCACTTCCATGAAACATGAAAACAAACTTCTTTTTGGAGGGATTTTTCTTCGGTACGTTAAGGCTTGAAATCAGGCGTTGTCTTGATCTGAGCTAAAAAGAGTATGCCTTCTGGTTCTTCGAGTCACTTGCATTCTTTTACATAAGATATCTATAATCTATAATATATACGAATCATGGTCCTACGGATTGACTGTTCACAAGTATTAAACATTTGATCTTTATTCAAAAAAACCACAAAATTAAAAAGAAATATAAAATGAATTGAACTTAAAGGATTTCTGACTAATGATTGCTACTATATTCCAATTTCTAGATTTTCCTTTCATTTTCTTTGATTTCATGTATCTTGTTTCTTTTCTTGTCCACCTTTTTCCCCGACTTCTGTCTATATTTGAAATCTCTGCCTGTCCCTCTATTTGTGTCATAGGTTTCTCTGTCTTTTTTTTTGATTCCTTATCTCATGCATATTTGGACTGCTTTTGATTTACTCAAGAATTTCGATTTGTTTTTGGATTTCAGATGCCCTTGTCTTTTCGAACAATCCATAATTTCTACAATTTTCCGACTCGCCTCTACTTTTTTAGTCTATGGTTTGGAAGACCGTTGAGATTGCAATTTCTTCGATGGCACTTTTTTCTTTTTATTTCATGTTCGCTTTGGATGAACTCTCTTTCGGGTTGGAGCCCCCCGTTTTCGAAGAGATTTTTTTTCTCCTTGTTTACTTAGGGATCTCGTTCGTTGTGGTATACAAAGTCTTCCATGCTCTCTTAGGCAGATTGCTCTTTTCGTATTTTTTGTATTGTTTTGGTTTTTTCTTTTCTTCTTATTCTCTGTTTGCTTTCTTTGTCCTGCCTGTCTTCTTTGTTTTTAATGCATTTGAATAGCATTGGTTTTGACTTTTCATTCTTGGAAATGGTTTTTTTCGGATTTTTCATTCTATTTTCATTCTTTTTTTGGGAGGGTGGTTCTCTCAATGGAGTCTTACTTTGTGACGGATGGAAGTCCCCTAGCTTTTCTCTTTGATTTAGGGAGGAGGTATTTTTCTACTCTCATTGTTTCCATTTGTTGTCGCTTCTTGGACTATTGTCTTTCTTATTTTTTTAAGTTGACCTTTTTGGAGAGTTTAAGGAGTTGTGAGTGAAACCAATGCTTTTTCTTTTTTTTTTTATTCATAATAAAAAATGAATAGAAATAATTAATTTTTTCTAGTATTAATATTATTTATATGTGACTATGTGTATATTATATACTAGTATACTCGTGAGCTACTATTATTTGTCTCTCTTCTTTGTTTTTTCTGATCAATCCTATGTTTTTCTTTCTTAGTTTTTTAAATTTTTAGCAATATTTCCTTTTTTGCTTTTTGTGGTTGAGTTCTTTATATTTGTTTCTATTATTATTCCAAAAAGACTTTATTTCTTTTTTATTTTCATTTCAATCTAAAAAATTTTTTACTAATGCTTTTTTCCTTTCTATATTATTGGCTAACATTTTCTTTTTTTTTTCTATTCTTGACCCTTTTCATTACAATAGTATCTCTATCTTTTCCTCTTAATTAGTTGCAAGTATGGGTATATTTATTGTAAGAAATAAAAAAATTTTTCATTCTTGTAAATTGCCTTCACTACTACATCAATACCAAGATCAAAACCAAGTGGATTGGATTTTTTTGTAAGGGTAATTTAGAAAGAAAAAATTCATTAAAAATTATTTTTCCTTTTTAGTCTATAATTTTAGTCTATAATTTTAGTCTATAATTGTTATGTTAACAAAGTTTTTCTTTTTTGTCTCTTGTTTTCATACTCTATTTATTTTTGGTATTAAAAACTTATAAGTCTGGGAACTACGGAACTCCTCTTTTTAAATTTTTTTATTGTGTGCTTGCTTTTTTAGATACGCGGACATGTAATTCTTTCTTGAGGTATAAGAAATAACTAATAGTTGTTTCGGTTTTAAATTAAATGTAACTTCTAGAAAAGTAAGGTTAAATTCCACAATCTTTTAATAAAATAGTTGCAGACTGCATTTTAAACTATAAATATCTTTATTATAACAATAACATAACAACTGTTGTTATTCTTATTTTTTTACATGTTTGTTTTTTTCATATTTTTCTCCGTCTTTGTGTATACAATATATATATTTATTTTTTTTTCTTTTTTGATTTTTTCATGAATAAGATTGCCTATACTCTATTAATTATGGCTCCATATGAAAAATAAATGATATACTATTTTTATTTCTGTGCTCATTATTGTAAAAAAATCCTCTTTTTATTTATTTTTTCTATCCTATTGGGATTGAGGTAAAAAAAAACTATTTTTAGTAAAGGGCCTTTTTGGTTTTATGGTACTCCCCTCTTTTGTTTTAATTTGTGGAGTATGGTTACACATCGTACATTCTAATCCGTGCATACGTTAATTTATTTTTATATGGTTTGTATTATATGATTTATATTGACTGTTTACAAGAAAATTTGTAGAAGCGTAAAGATTAACAAACAGACTTATATCCCTTTTCTCTAATGAGTTTTTTAAGAGGATCTCTTCTGGAATCTGCATGCTTTCCCTACTCTACCCCTACTTTTTTTGGTACAAAAAATCCCTACCTCCCATGCTCTTACTGGGATCTCAAAGCTAGATTTAACCCGAAAAAATCAACGAATAGGAAAGATGAAAGTAGGTTTAGTAGATGTAGAAAAAAATATGGTAGCAAATTTTTATCAATAACAAAAATGGAAACATGGCTTTCTGCGTTCTACCTTCTTTAGGCAATTTCTAGAAATCTGTATTTATTTCTAAGAAATATATATTTAAAATACTTGTTGTATCTGTACATAAACGAATCCTCTCTTCTTTCTCCTATTTCCTCTTCTTTTCGTCTTCTGTCTTCTTTCTGTTATTTCCTCCTCTCTTCTTCTGTCTTCGTTCTCTGCTCTTTCTTTTCTTTTTCCTCTTTTTTTTCTCTCTTCTTTCTTCTTTTTCTCCTTTCTCTCTTGTTCTTTTCTTTATTTTTATTGGATAGGAACTGGCTTAGAACGAAAGATTTTTCCTTTTTCTTCTTCTTTCTGTCTCTTTGTTTTGTTGAGAGAGAATGGACGCCAAGAGTTTTTTTCTGTCTTTTCTGTTCTTCTCTTTTGTCTTTCTTCTTTGTTCTTTGGGAGAAGGAGAACTGGACGACAACAAAACACAAGAAGAAGTTTATGAAAGACCGAGATCACCAGATCGCAGGTGCCTTCCGAACGAGACTGGTAGTTCGAATCTCTTTTTTCCTCTCTCTCTGATTCTTGTTTCTGCCTTCTTTTCTTCTGTCTCTCTCTTTTTCTTCTTCTTCCTGAGTCTCTGTCTTCTCTGTCTTCTCTCTGACACTTGTTCTTATTTTCTTCTCTCTTCTTTCTACTCTGTCTCTTTCTTCTTCTCTCTCTTTCTTTCTCTTCTTCTCTCTTTCTCTTCTTCTCTTTCCTCTCTCTTCTTTTCTTTCTTTTGCGAACTCTTGATAGCCTACTCTTTTTCCCTTTCTTTCCTCTCTCTCTTCTTTGTTTTTCTCTCTTTTGTCTCTTTTCCCTTCTCCCTCTTTCTTTTTTTGCCTTCTCTCTTGCATGGAATCAGATCTCGGTCTCGTTCTTTTAGAACCTTTTCCTTTCTCCTCCTTCTTCTCTTCTTTTGTATTTTGTATTTTACAGCTTTCTGGAATGGAGTCTTAGAATTCGAGGGCAAGTTTCCTTTTTCTGTCTTTTTGGTAGTGGAACTCACTTTCCAATTATGTGCAAAACTTTTCTCTACTTCTCTTATACTTTTTTTTGTATTTTTCATGTATTTTTTTGTTTGTTGTGAAGGTTTCTTTTTTTTCCAGTCTCTGGCGTTTTGTTTTCATTGTGTTGTCTTTTATTTCTTCTTTTCTTTTTTTGCTTCTGATTCTTTTGTTTGATTTCTCTCTATTTTTCTTTCTTCTTCTTTTTTTTTTCCTTTCTCTTCTTTTTTCTATTTCTTGTTTTCTTTTCTTTCTGTTCTTCTCCTGCTCTCTTTTCTTTTTCTGATTCTTGCTTGTTTGTGTGGCATCTTTTTTTACTTTCTTTCTTCTCTCTTTTTCTTTTTTCTCTTTCTGTCTTTTCTCTCTCCTCTGTTTTTTTCTGTGTTTCTGCTTCTCTTTTTCTCAATCTTTGATTTCTGTTCCTATGTTTTTTTCGTGGACTCCTTTTTTGTTTTTGTTCCGGCTAGTCCCTTTTTTCTCGTTATTGGTCTTTTCTCTTTTAATTCATCGTTGAGTGGTGCTCTAATCTTTTCGGAATACTATGTTTTTGAGTCAATCGCAATGCATCATCTCATGCCAATGGTTTTTGGTTTGGGTCTATTTGTTGCAGCGTGCTGCTCGTAAAGCTTCTTCTTTCCATCTTTCTTCTTCTTTCTTCTTCCTCTTTTCTTTCTGTTTTTTCCTTCTCTTTCCTCGACCATATGACATGAAAAGACTCTCTTTTCTGTTGTCCTGGTCATCTCTGCTTTGTTTTTTTCTTTCTTCTTCTTTTCTTCTCTTTTCTCTTTCTTTGATTCCTGTTCCCATGTTTCGTCGTAGGATATTTCTTGTCATTCGCTTTCTCTTTGTTTTCTTTCTTATCTCTTTATTTATTTTTCTTTCGATCTTTTCATATTCCTTCTTTGTTTCTTTCTTTTTTGTAGCACTTTGAGTATTAGTTTCCATTAGTTATTACAGTGAAAGTCTTTTTTTCCCTCTCATAGAGTATACTTTCATTAGCTGCTTGGGATTTCCGAATATTATGTTTTTTTATCTTATAGGTGTGTTTCCTTCCCATAGTTCTGTGCTCTACGTTTCTCTTTTTTATTTTTATTCTTTCTTGTTTTCTTTATTTTTTCTTTTTTAATCTCTATTCTCTCTGTCTTCTCTCGCATTTCTCTCTTTTTCTTCCTCCTTTCTTTTTTTTATTCTTCATTTTTTGAATCCTAATTTGGTTTATTTTTTTGTGGCATCGGTTTTTCTTTCTTTGTGGGTCAGGTTTGAGCTAGATTTCTGCTGTTTTTCCTTTCTTTCTCTTATTCTTTCTTTTTCTTCCTCCTTTCTTTTTTTTTCTTTTGTTGTTGTCTATTTAGGTTAGGGAGAAAGTCTTTGTTGTTTTCGTCTATTTGTTTTTTGATTGAGCGAATCTTTTTTCCTTTTTTTGTTTTCTGTTCTATTTTCTGCATTTTTTCTTTCGGGTTTTGTTGTCGTCTATATTTTTCTATACTATTTGTCTATTTTTCATGGAATGTTATAGTTTCCTACACTAGTCCTATACCCACTAGATAGTTTTTTCATTAGTTATTAGTTATAGGGAGACATCCTTTCTTTTGGTCTGTTTTTTTCTTTTTTCCGTAATTGTGTATAAAAAGAAGGTTTTCATTCTTTGTGGATTCTTTTGGGGTGCTACTTTTCCTCTTTCATCTTTCTTGTTTTTCTTTGTTTTTGTTCTTTTTCTTCTATTCGCTCTCTTCTCTCTTCTTTTCCGTTTTCTTGCTTTTGTTCTCTGTTCTTGGTTGTACTAAAATATTTGTAAACTTTAGTTCGTGTTAATTCTATGTCTATGATGTATTTCTAGTCTAGTTTTCCAGGATTCGTTTTTGTGAAACATTTGGTGTGAACTATTTCCGTCGTTCTAGGGCTAGGCCATAAGGGTTTTATTCTGAGGTTTCGGTGGGTTCTTTAGCAAAGACCTAGTTTTGGTAATTCTCCAGGGTCCCCTATTCTGCTTTGTTTACAATTAGTAGTAACTGAGTTGCAGTTTGTATTTCTATTTTCTAACGGAATTATTGAAATTGATTAGATTAATAGTCTCGCGATTTTAATTCTATGTTGGATCAGCATGCTAGCTGTTCTTTGATCTCTAAGCGGGGTCCTTTCTCTGTATTTTCCTTTCCATCGTTTTATTTGTATTCGTGTTCTTTTTTCTTTCTTTTCTCTCTTGTTTTCTTTCTTGTTTTCTTCTTTCTCTGACTCAGGTTTTTCTTCTCTTTCTGTTGCTTTTGTTCTTTTGTTTCATGTTTTTTCTTGGAATCAATTTGACTTCCAAACTCCGTATTCGAGCAGTATCCTTTTTCATCTACAATTTTCTGTTTCTGTTCCAAACATGGATTATTGGAAAATATTTTTTTGTAGGGGGGTCTAGGAAAGATTTTCCTCTTTTGTTTAAGTGCATTTTCTGCGTTGGAATTCTTGATGACTTCATCCAAAAACTTTTTTTTTACATTTCTCTTTTCTTTCTTTTTTTGTCTTGTTCTGTCTTGTTCTTCTTTTCCTGTTCTTTCTCCTCTTTCTTTCTTCTCTTTTCTTTCGGTCTCTCCTTTTTTTCCCTTCTTTTTTTTGTATTCTTTTCTTGTTTTCTCTGATTCTTTCTTGTTTCTTTTCTCTCTTTTTCTGATCGTTGTGTTCTTTCTGATTCTATTTCCTTATTTTTTATTCTCTCTGCTTTTTCTTTTCTCTGTCTGATCTGTCTCTCTCTGCTCTTCTTTTCTCTTCTTTCTCTTTCTTCTTCTTGTTCTTATCTCTTTCTTCTTTGTGATTCTTTTTCCTTCTTCTTTGTGATTCTTGTTTCTGTCTTTTTCGATCTTCTTTCCCATTGCTTTTTTGGTCTGCATTCTGTGCGTTCTCTTTTTGTGCTTTTTGATGGAAGTGCTTCCTTTTTTCTATGGATTTCAGGATCCCCATTTGTTTTCTTGATCCGATTTCTTTCAGGATTTTTTGTGTATTATTGTATTATTATTATTATTATTATATAATAATAATTCTATTATATACTATATACGTATCATGTTTGTTCTTTCTTTCTATCCGGAATGCCTTTGTTATGACTTTTGTGATTATCTAGGCAATGACTTTTTTTATTTTTATGCATATTCTTCTTGGATTTTTTTTACCTAGAAGTATTTTCTTCTTTCTATACGACGACTCCTATTCGATTCTTTTCTCTTGTTTTTCACTGAGATTTTTACTGAGATTTGCATGTGTTTTCTTTTTGTTTCTTGTTTGGTTTTCCTTTTCTTCTTGTTTTTTCTCTTTCTGATTCTTTCTTGTTCTTATTCTTGTTCTTTCTCCTCTTTTTTCATTCTTTTCTCTCTTTTTTTCTTTCTTTCTTTTTTCCTTTCTCTTCTCC
>JAYMSM010000039.1:0-30410 GCA_036897885.1 Plantago crassifolia | reverse complement strand
ATATTTTTTTATTTATATATATAATAAAAATTTATATTACTTATTTTTACTTATTTTATTTTTAATTTTAGATAAAAATTAAAATAAAGAAGACTTTAGGTTAGGCGAAAGAGAAACAAATTTTTAAAAATAATAAAAATATATAATATCGCTGTGAGTCCTGTTTTAAATATGAAAGGCCTATGCGCAGATTTTCTTTTTTGAGAGAAGGGGCGTCGGATCTACTTCGGTTTCACCGGGGACTACTTTTGGAAAATAGTATTTTTTTACTTTCTATTATTTTGTTTCTATTTTTTTGATTTTTTTGAGTGATGGTGAGAATTGTTTCCAAAATTGGAAAATAATCCATTATGGATTTTTTTTAGTTAAAGTTTTAATTAAATGTAAATAATAAATGTAAATAAATTTCGATGCTAAGTGATTTTTCTGGTTGGAAAAAAACTAAATGTCTAAAAGAAATGACTCTTTCTTCGAATATTCCTTCTTGGTTGTTTTATTTTTTATGTAATTTCTTTTTTGTATTGGTATTGTTCTTTAAGTCTTTAAGTTTCTATTTTTCTTTTTTTTCTATTTTTTTATTTTTTTTTGTTAATGTTAATAAATAAACTAATTTCATTTAGTGAAAGCTATTTCATAGAGTGAAAAAATTGGAAATCGGTTGGGGGAGATGGCCTTCCCAGGATGTCCCCTGTTCTATGTGAGCATTTTCTTTGTGATGTCTTCTATCTTTGTTCTCTCTTTTTTGTGATTTCTTTTCTGACGGATCCTTTTTTTCTTTGTTCTAATTCTTTTCTTCTTCTCTTTCTTTTTTTCTTTCTTGTCTCTTTCTTCTGTCTCTTTTCCTTTCTTTCTTGTTCTTACTCTTCTTCTCTTTCTGGTTCTCTCTTCTCTTCTGTTTTCTCTCTCTCTCTCTGTCTCTTCTTTCTCTTTCTCTATTCTTTCTTCTGTCTCTGTTTCTTTTCTCTCTTTCTCCTCTGTCTTCTCTTGTCTTCTTCTCTCTTTCTTTTTCTTCTCTTTCTTCTTTTCTCTCTTCTTTGTTTTTTTTTTCTCTTCTTTCTTCTCTTTTTTTCTCTCTTTCTCTTCTTCTTTCTATTTTCTTTCTTCTTGCTCTTTTTCTGATTCTTATTTGATTTCTTCTTCTTTTTCTTCTACTTGTTCTCTCTCTCTCCTCTCTTTCTCTGGTTTTTCTCTCTTCTTCTCTCCTCTCTTCTTGTTTTTCCTTTCTTCTTCTCTCTCTTCCATTCCTCTTTTCTTTCTTCTCTCTTTCTCTTTCCTCTTATTTTCTTTTCTCTTCTTTCTTCTCTTTTTCCATTTTTTTTCTTCTTTCTGCTCTCTCTCTCTCTTTCCTCTCTTGTCTTGTTTTCTTCTTGTTTTTCTTCTCTGTCTTTTCTCTTCTTTCTTTTTTCGTCTATCTTTCTTTCTATCTTCTTTTCTCTCTCTTCTCCTCCTTTTTCTCTTTTCCCCTGTCTCTCCTTTTTTTGTTGTCTTTCTTCTTTCTTTTTTTGTTTTTTCTGACTTTCTCTTCCCTTTCCATTCTCTGCTCTTCTCTCTTTTATTGCTTTCTTCTTTCTTTCCTCTGTCTTTTCTGCATCTTTGTCTTTGTTTTTTGTATTTCCTTTCTTTTTTTTCCCATTTTTTATCTTTCTTGTTCTTCTTTGTTTGTGTTCTTTCTTTTCCGATCTTATTTCTTTCTTTTCACCTTGACATTTTGTTGGCAGAAAGTGAGTCGTCAAGGGATCTGGATTCTTTCTACTAAGACTTCTATTTTTTTCACGGAACTCTGAATTCTGCGGATGCCTAGCTGTCCCTTTTTAGTAGAGTGGTAGTCGAATTATTCTATACTACAATTCTATAAGGAATCGAAAGACTTCTTTTTGTTTTCTTTTGTTTGTGTTTTCTCTTTCTTTTTTGTCTTGCTTAGCTCTTTTTCCTTCTTTCTCTCTCCCTCTTTCTTCTGTCTTTCTTTTCCTTCTTCCTCTTTTTTCTCTCTCTTTTTTTCTACTTCTTTTCTTTGTTTTTATCTTTCTTCTCTTCTTTCTAATTCTTTTTCTGGTTCTCCGTGAACCTAAGTGTTCAAGCTTTTAAATAGGAGTAGAATTTCTTTTTTCGGGATTTCCCACATCTTCTACTTCCACAATATGGGTTGGTGTCTGCGGCGGGCTTGAAAGGAAATGGTCGGTGTGACAAAGAGTCTTCTTTAAGTGCAGATCAATTTTGGATTTTTTTTATTCAAATGCAAGGAGATATTCTATTTCCATTTAATATAGAAATTCATATTCTTTTTTGGTCAAGAAATCTCCTTGACGTGGTATCGGCTCTTTCTGTTTTGTCACAATCACAATGAAGTCTCTTTTTCTTAGTCGATCTAGCTCTTGCTTTTATTTTATATTTCATTTGTTTTCTTTTTCTTTGTTCTACTCTCTTCTTGTCTCTTTTCCATGCATTCTCTTCTTTTTTCTTTGTTTGTTTTTTGTCGTCCATTTTGTTTACTCATAGACATTTCTGTGGTAGTTTGGGTTGTCGTCTATTTTTCTAATTAGCTAAGTTCAAAGCACCTTTTTTCATAAACTTTTTTTCAAAAACTTTTTTTTCATAATCATATATATATAATATTAGAATCATAATATAATAGAATCATAATATAAAAAATAATATAACATATAACACAAAAAATCTATGTCGATCGAGGATTGTGCTCCTTTTGTTTAATCGAAATGGAAATTATATCAACAATAGTGAAGAGGTAAATTCGTCCTTATCTTTTATTTTTTTATTGTTGTTCTTAAGCAGCTTAAGTTTCTTGTTTTTTTCAATTTCTTGGTCTAAACCCGTTTTTCTCTATTACTATTATCAATAGAGCCAAGATTCGATTAAGTGTATTCGTATATAATAAGGGTTTAGTATTATGTCTCACTTGGTTTCTGTTTTTTTCTCTTTTCCCTTCTCTAGCTAGCTATTTGTTTTTTTCACGTTTAGATTCTTCAAATTCTCCTGTTTTTTCTGATTTGTCAATTCCCGTTCCCTTTTTTGGTTTTCCTTTTCTTGCTTTTTCTTGATTCTGTTCTGCGTACTCCATTTCCTAGCCTATACTCCACGAGCATCCTTTTTTTAGCTTACATTCAAGGAATAGGTGATCTTCTTTTCTTTCTTTTCGTCTCTTCGACGTCTACAAAAGTCGTTTCCGTTTTTTGGGGGGTTTAGAATGTGTTTCAATGTCATTTATTTAGAATGTATTTGGCATGAGGATTCCGTAGTTTTGATTTCCTTTTTTAAGTGTGTTCGCCTAATTCTATAAATTCTATATATATTAAATTCTATATATAGTATAGTCTGCTTTGTATTTTTGTTTGGAAATTTCTCTTTCTTCTCGAGTTTTCCTAGCTTTTCTTTCCTCTGTCTCTTGTTCTTTCTTCTCTCTTTCGCTTCTCCTGTGACAACTTCGGTGCTGTTGCTCTTGTGTTGTGACGAATTCCCCGGTCTTTTCTTTTGTTTCTGAGATTTCTATTGTAATGTGTTTATGATTAGGCAAGTGGAACTCCCTTCTTTTTTTGATTTGGGAAGTGGCTTCTTTTTTCAAATTCTGCTCTTTGTTTTTTCTCAATTTCACAGCCCTTATGGAAAATCTTTTCTTTTTTTCTAGTTAAAACTAATCTGAATCTAGGGATCACATAGAGGATTGCTTTTTCTGTTTTTGTTGTCTATTCAATATGGTATTTTATGTTTCTAATTTAATTTATAAGAAAGATATAAGAAAAAATAAATATAAGTTTTTAGTTTTTTAAATTATTTTTATTAAATAACTAAATAACAAAAATAACACATTTTCGCTTTTCTGAAAACCAAATGAATCAATAATAAGTTTTTTGGATTATTGAAAGTAATCGAGGCCTTTTTCCAGAAATATGGTTTTCTAGATTAGGGTTTTATGCTTTGACGGGAATTTCTATGTAAAAAAAAAAATTGCATTTGTTCGGATTATCTCTTTTTTTCCTATTCTGACTCCTTTTCTTCTTTCTCTCTTTCTTTCTCTTTTCTCCGCATCTCTATTTATCTTCTCTTTCTTTGACTAGATAGATTACTTCTTTTCTTTTTATTTCTTCTTTGTCTAGTTCTACTTTCTGATACTTGTTTTCTCTTTCTTTCTCTTTCTTTTCTGACTTCTTTCTTTTCTTTTTCTCTTGTCTTTTTTGTCTTTCCTTTTTTTTCTTTCTCTGACTGTCTTCTCTCTCTTTTTCTTTCTTCTCTCTTCTGATTCTCTCTTTGTTCTCTCTTCTCTCTTCTGCTCTCTTCTTTCTTCCTCTCTTCTTTGTTTGATTATCTTTTTCTGATGGAGATGGCATTCTTTCTCTACTTTCTTCCTTCTTTCACTCTTTTCAGAAGGACTTTTTTCATGCACTCTTTGGATAGGCAATGACTTCTGTCCTTTTTCTGTCCCTGACTTTGGACGGGGATCTTCTTCTTTCCCTTTGCTTTCCCTTTGGACGGCAATCTTCTTCTGTCACTGACTTTGGACTGCAATCTTTGTATACGCAATTCCCACCATGCACTATTTATGCAATGACCAGTATTCTTTCTATTATATATTCTAATATATACGTTGACCCTGCTTCGATTGCTTTTTCTTGTCTTCTCTCTTTTTCTCCTTTCTTTCTTCTTGTTTTCGATCTCTTCTTTGTCTTTCTTTTTCTTCTGTTCTTTCTTTGTTGTCGAAAAATGGACGACAACCAGAACATCTTTCTTTTCTTCTTCTCTGTCTCTCTCTTTCTTCCTTTTTTTCCTATTAGAAATGGACGACAACTCTTCCTTCTTGTTTTGATTTCCCAATCTTCTTTTCTTTTTTTTTCTTTCTCCTTTTTCTTTTTCTCCTCTTTCTCTTTTTTCTTGTTGTTACTCTCTTCTCCTTCTTTTTTTTTATTGTTCTCTGCTCCTCTTTCTCTTTCTTCTTTTTTTTTCTCTCTTCTCCTCTGTCTCTTTCTTTTCTTTCTGACTAGTACTTGTCTTCTTTCTTGTCTCTCTTCTCCTCTGTCTCTTTCTTCTTTTTCTTGCTCTCTTCTCCTCTGTCTTCTGTCTTCTCTCTGCTCTGTCTCTGATTCTTTCTCTGTGGCTGACTCTTTTCTTTGTCTACTGGTAGGTGTGGTAGAAGCGTGGAAGAATTTTAGTGCGCATTCTTTGAATCATGCGTAAGCCTCGGAGCTTTCTGATTTCCAATGCACGTGCGGCATGTTCTTTTTCATTCTGAGGGAACGTTTTTTGTTTGGTTTTGATTTCGACATCCTGTGTTTTGCTTGGATTCCTGCCCCCTTTTCTATGCTATGTTCCCGATTCGTTCTGTTCTGGTAGATCGAATTTGGTCCTTGGTCATAGCTGGCCTTCCAGCTTCGGATTCCTTTTTTTTTCCCTTCATATGGAGTCCTTCAGTAAGGTCTGGACGGCCCTTCCTTTCCTTCCTTTTCTCAGGACATTGCAAGGAGCCAGATGCAGCAGCCCTTAAGGAGTAAAGGTTTCCTGCACCCATCGTATTCCCTGGTGGACCTGTTGTTGGAGAGACCGAAGGGAAGGGAGAAAGCAAGACTTTTTGGGGTAGTTCTTGTGAGAAGAATCGAGCAAAGAAAGCTGGCATCGATTCGCTCTTTTCGACAAGAGCTTTGCGAGTAGATTTCTATCTGATCTTCCGAATGCGCAAGAGTTCCCGCGAACCTGAAAAAAGGTTCCTTCCTTTTTGAATTTCATGAAGAGGTGAATCGTAGGTGACAGAGAGGAGTTCTTAAGGAAGGATTAGGACTTTGTTCTATTTTTTGATAGAAAGAGAGAAGAGAAGGTAGACGAATCCCTCTTTTGTTCTTTTTTTTCTAGCTTTGTCTAGATTTTCTGGAAGACTTTTGCTTGCTCGACTTATTCTGCCACTCGGCTCTGGAAATGGATCACTACTTCCTCTAATCACTACCTCCTCTAATCTAAGAAAGACCTCGCCCTTTGCTGCAGAGAAAGACAAAAGGGCTGGATCCCTCTACCATCTCCCGGAATTTCTTCCGAAACTCTAGAAGCATGCCTATTTCGCACATGGAAAAGAAAGTACGTGTTTGTGAGAATGGTTAGGTCAACACGGAGCAGAGAATGGAGAGAGTAGAGAAAGAGAAGGGGAGCAGATAAAGAAAACCACTAAGAAAAGAAGGCACTAAGAGTCAGAACATAGGGGAAAGACTGTCAAGTAAGGGAAGGGTCGGTAGCACTTGAAAAACAAAGAGAGATAAAAGAGTCAAAGATTAGAGAAGTCAGAGATTAGAGAGAAGAAGGAAGAGAGACTCCATTTGTGGTCTCCTCTGATCGATGAGGTTTCTTTCTTGCCTTCTTTCTTTTCGTTCTTTCTTCTTGATTCTTTTCTTTCGTCTTTCTTCTCTCTCTCTTGGTTTTTAGTCTTTTTTGTCTTTTCTTCTCTTGATTTCTTTTTTCTCTTTTTTCCTCTGTCTCTTCTTTTCCTGTCTTTTTCTTCTCACCTTCTCTTCTTTCTCTTGTTCTTCTCTTCTGTCTTCTTTCTGCCACTTGTTCTTATTCGTTTTCTCTTCTTTCTTCTTCTCTCTCCTCTCTTGTTTTCTTCTTTCTCTTTCTTCTCTCTCTGTCTCTCTTTCTCTGACACTTGTTATGATTATCTCTTCTCTCTTTCTCTGATTCTTTCTTCTCTTTATTGAATGGATCTCTCTCTCTTCTTGTTTTTTCCTTTTTTTCTCTTTCTCTTCTTTCCTCTTTTTCTTCTCTTCTCCTCTTCTTTGCCTTTCTTTTTCTTCTCTCTTCTTTCTCTTGTTCTTCTCTTCTGTCTTCTTGTTCTTCTCTGATTCTTTCTTCTTGGTCTCGTTCTGGATTCTCTTTCTTTCATCACCTTCTTTGAACTAAGATCTTTCCATCATTCTTTTTTCTAGCTTTTCGGAACCTCCGCTCTTTGATCCTTTCACGCGATTGCTTTTGACTAGGATCTTTCACTACTGCATTCCCTCCGACTTTTGGACTTCGATCTTTCACTACTGCATTCCAATCTCCGTTTCCAAGACTCCTCTTTCTATACGCAATGACTTGCTCCGTTTTTCTAAGATGGTTTTCTTTCACTACTGCATTCCAATCTCCGTTCTGAGTGAGATGAGATGAGATGGTATCCAAAGTTGATTCCTTTCTTCTTCTCTCCTCTTTTTCTTTCTCCTTCTTGTTTTTTTCTTTCTTTTTCTTCTTCTCTGATTCTTTCTTCTCTCTGTCTCTGTTCTCTTTCTTGTTCTTCTTGATTCTTTGCTCTCCTCTGTCTCTCTCCTACTCAAGGAATGGACGAGACCTTTTCTTTCTTGTTCTCATTTCCGAATCTTGTTCCTTTTTCTGTATGGGAGAGGAAATGGACGACAACAAAAAAATTGTTCTTTTTCCTCTCTTTCTTCTCCTCTCTGGCAACTAAGCAACATTGGTTCTCGTACATTTCCGCTTTTCTGATCTCTCTTTTTCGATCTAGCGATTTCGGACTTCTTCTCCTCTCTACTAGCTACTACTCCTAGCTACCACACAGTTCATAATTGGTTGTCGTCCATTCTCTCTCCACAAAGCAACATGGGTTCTCGTACATTCCTCGAAAACAAAGAAGAAGAAAAAGAAAGAAGAGACACAGAAGACAGAGAGACAAGACAAAGAGAGAGAGAAGAAGAAGAAAGAGAGAAAAGAGAGGAAGAAGAGAGAAAACAAAGAGATAGCATAAGAAAAAAAAGAAAGAGAAGAAAAGAAACCAGAAAAGAAAGAAGACAAGAAGAAAGGAAAGAAGGAGAAAAAAGAAGAAGCAGAATAAGAAAACAAAGAAAAAAAAGAAGAGACGAAAAAGAAAGAAAGAGAGAGGAAAAAAAAAAAGTCTACCAAAGAACAAGAATCAGAACAAGAAAGAATCAGAAGAAAAAGGAAAGAGAAGAAGAGAAAGAAAGAAAAAAAGAGAGAAAGAGAGAGACAGAAGAGAGAAAAAGTCAGAAATAAAGAAAGAAGAATCAGAACAAGTCGAAGAAAAAGAGAGAGGAGAAAAAGAAGAATCAAAACAAGTCGAAGAAAAAGAAAAGAAGAGAGAAAGAGCAAAAATCAGAACAAGAAGCAAAGAAGAGAGACAGAATTAAGAACAGAAAGAGAAAGACAGAATAACAAGAAAAAGAGAAAAAAAAAGACAGAGAAGAACAAAAGAAGAGAGAAAGAAGAAAAAGAACAAGAATCAAAGAGAGCAAGATAGAAAAAAGAAGAAAGAAACAGAAAAGATAGAGAGACAGAAGAGAAAGAGAGCAGAGAGAGACAGAAGAGAGAAAAAGATCCCTTAGCAAGGAGCTAAAAAAAGGAGACAGAAAGATGAACACGTAGTGAGAGAGAAAAAAACGACTAGCAAAAATTTTTAGTATGTGTATGTAGACTCTAGAGGAATCTTGGAGAACACCTAGCTTCGATAATCACTCTACCCCTATTGTCTGAGTGGAAGATCAACGCCAGACCTTAGAGAAGAGACAAAATCGGAGACTTCCAAAACCACTTTCGAACAGAAAACAAACAGAAAGACAGAGAAGACAGAAAACAAACAGAAAGACAGAGAAAGAAAACAGAACAAGAAGAATAGAGAAAGGAGGAAGGAAGAGAGAAAAGAAAGAAAAGAAAGAGGAGACAGAGAAAAGAGAAGAAGAAGAAAACAAAACAAGCCCGAAAAAAAGAACAGAAAGAAGACCATCTCACTCAGAACAGAAAAAGGAATAAGGAAGAGAGTAGAGAAAGAGGAAAGAGGAGACAGAGGAGAGAAGAGAACAAGAAAAAGAATCCGTCCATTACTACCTAGAAAATAGTCGCGATCAAATAGATCGGAATAAGTTCGAATAGTATATAGTAGCGATCAAATACTACCAGAAAATACAAAACCAAATACAATAATCAAACTGCGACTCCAGCATAGGGAAAAACAGACTCCAAGAATTGACAAAGGGAAAGAGAGAAAGGGAGAAAGAAGAAAGAGAAGAATCAGAGAAAGAACAAGAAAAGACAGAGAAAGAAAGAGAAAGCAGACAGAGGAAGAAAGAGTTCGAAAGAGATGAAACCTATTCCAGCCTAAGATCGGACCGATTCCAGTTCAAGACAGGGAGCACCGAAAGACTTTTTCCAGAATGGGAGATCTACTCTTCCCAGAATCGCAAGGGAGATCAGATCGAGAGACTGTTTCATTCATAGCATTCCTAGCCAAGAATTGGAGCAAGGAACATCAATCTAAGTCAAAAGTGAAAGGTTGATGAGGACAAGTAAAGAGCACCTGGTTTCTATTTCGATGTCTAAGGTTCGAATCCTGCTCCAGCAAGATTGATCGACAGGAAGATGGTTTCCAGTCCAGAGCATCCATATTTTTTTTCGAAGGAAAGTAGAAGGTTCGAAGCCTTCCCACTACAAAGTACACGTAGAAAGACCAGTAGTCTGTAGAAGTCGAGTATAGAGTCCCTGTAGAAATAGAGTCTAGAAAAGTCAATTACTTCATAAGTAAAAGTAAAGTCGAATAGAGAGTAGCCAATTACTTCCTAATCATAAGTAGAGTCGAATAGAGAGTCCCAGTAGAAGTCAAGTAGAGAGAAGAATCCGCGAGACTCCTGAATCCAATAAGAAGAATCCAAAAGAACAAGAGAGAAGGAGAAAAAAGAACGAGATCGAGAGAAGGGAAAAAAAGAGAGTAGAAAGAAGAGAGAAGATCGAATGTTCTGAAAGAACGAGATCGACATCTCGAAGGTTCGGAAAGAAAGAGAACGAGGAGAAAAGAAAGAAGAATGTGAAAAAGAGAAGAGAGAACAAGAAGACAAAAGATCAGACAGAATCAGAAGAGACAGAGAAGAGAGCAGAAGAGGGAATAAGAGAGAGAAGACAGAGAAAGAGAAGAAGAAAGAGAGAGAAGAATCAGGGAGAACAAGAGAACAAAGAAGAGAAAAAAGAAAAAGCAGAAGAATCAGAGAAAAGAGAAAGAAGAGAAAAGAAGGAACCAGCCAAAGATCAAAAGAGACAAATAGAATAAAAGAAGAAATCAGAAAAAGAAGAAAAGAAGTCCGAACAAAAAAGAGAAAAAGACAAGAGAGCCGATAAAGATCTATTTTTGAATTCCGAATAAAAGACAGAAATAGAGAAAAGAAGGAAAAAGAGAAAAGACCAAAAAAGAAAGAATCGAAAGAACAAGAGAAAACAAAAGGAAAAGAAAGAGAAAACCAAAAAGAGAGAAAACAAGAGAACAAAAAGAAGAAAAAGAGAAAGCAGAAAGAGAAAAGACAGAGAAAGAGAGAGAGAGAAGAGAAAGAAGCAGAATCAGAGAGAAAGAGAGAAGAGAAGAAAGAAGCAGAACAAGAGAAAGAGAGAGAAAGAAAGAGAGAAGAGAAAGAGAGAGAAAGGAAAAGAGAGAAAGACAGAAAAAGAAAGAGAGAAGAAGAGAAAGAGAGAGAGAAAGAGGAAGAACAAGAATCAGAAAAAGAAGAACAAGAAAGAGAATAAGAGGAAAGAGAGGAAGAGAAAGAAGACAAAAAGAGAGAAAGAGAGAGAAAGCAAAGGCTCACAAAAGATGTAAAAAAGATGAAAAAGATCTAAAAGAAAGAAATACTGCTGGAGAGGCCCTAGCTTCCTTGACCTAAAACAACCTTTCCCTTCTTCGAAGCCAGAAAAAACGGAAGCAGACTTTAAGAAAATTTCACCTACAAAGAGGAGGAGAGAAATCAAGAGCAAATCAGGTACAGTTCACCGACTAAAAAAAAAGAACTAAAAAGATCCTCCAAGCTATATGCCGCTAACTACAAAAATATTTGATACACTAATTAGTCAATCCAGTAAAAGAGAACTCAAAATAACACCAAGAAAAAACAATAACCAGAGTTTTCATCAAATGAAGGTGAAGGAAAGGGAACCAGAAAATTCCTAATAATGAAAGTGCATTCGTGCGGAAAAATGCCTAGGAAGAAAAAAGCCAAGAAAGGAAGAAAAAGAAGAAAGAGCAGAAAAAAGAAGAAAGAAAGATAGTCATCAAAACAAAGAAGAGAAAAAAAGAAAGAAGAAGAAAAACAAGGAGAGAGAAAGAAAACAGGGAAAAAAGAGAAGAAGTCAGAAAGAAGAGAAAGAGAAAAGAGGAGAGACAAGAGAAAAAAGAAAACAAGAAAAAAAAGAAGTCAGAAAAAACACAAAGAAAGAACAAAACACAAGAAAAGAGGGAATAAAAAAACAAGAGAAAAGAAGAGAAAGAAAAAGAGACAACAAACAAGAATCAGAACAAGAGACAAAAGAGAGAATGCCGTAAGAAAAATGAGAGAGTAGAAGAAAGAAAGCCAATGAGAACAAAAGAGGAGAAAAGAAAGAGAAAAAAACAAAGACAAAAGAAGGGAAAGAGAAAAAGGAGAAAACAAAAAGACGGATGCCCATTTATAGAAGTGATCACAGAGGGAACAACTGCCTTAATTTGCAAAAGCAAAAACATGAGAAACCAAGCCAAGTTCTAAAGAGAGTCCTAGTACCAGTCAAAAATACTTTAGGAATTGAATGGCTCAGGGGAAATCCAAACCCGAAAGACAAACAAAAAAACCCTGCAGTCAAAGAGAAAGAACCTTCGCTTAACTAGGGAAAATAGAAAGTAGAGAGAATAGAAAGAATCGAAAAACAAGAAAGAATGGCCGGAAGAAAAGAAAGAAAACAAAAAAGAACTAGAACAAAAAGAAAAAGAAAAAAGAAGAAAGACCAAAAGAGAAAGAAGAAAAAAACAAGAATGGAAGGAGAAAAAGAAAGAGAAAAATAAAGGAAGCAAGAGAAAAGAAAAAAAAAGAGATGAGCAAAACAAGAAATCAAAGAAGGAAAGAAAGGAGACAGAACAAAAAAGGAGAAAAAAGAGACAGAGAAGAGAAAAAGTTCCTCTAAACAAAGATCGAGAAAGAAATCATACCTTTTTTATATACGCAATTAACGAAAAGAGGAAATAAAAGAAAAAGGACAGTCCCAACTATGACTAGTAAAACAAACTAGAAATGTCAATCAAAGAAATACATAAAAGAAAGATCCAATAGACGACAACAAAGACTTTTCAAAAAGAAACCAGAAATAAAACAAAAAAAAAAGCAAAAGAAAAAAGAAGGCAAAGAGATAAGAAAAAGATAAAGAGGGAAAAAAAGAAGAAAGAAACAAGAAGAGAACAAGAGATAGACAAGAAAGAGAGAAGACAAAGAGAAAAAAGAAAGAAAAAAAGAAGAAAGAATGGAATCAAAAGAAAGAAAAAGAGAGAGACAAGAAAAGAAGCAGAAGCACGAAAAAGAGAAAAGAAGAAAAAAGAGAAGAAATCAGAAAGAACAAGAAGAAGGAAAGAAAACAAGAGAGAGAAAAGAAAGAGAACAAGAGAAAAGAGAACAAGAGAGAGAAAAGAAAGAGAACAAGAGAGAAAAGAAGTAGAAGAACAAGAGAGAAGTAGAAGAAAGAAAGAGAGAGAAGAGAAGTAGAAGAAAGGATAAAAGAAAGAGAAGGAGATAGAAAAGAGAGAGAGCAGAAAGAAAAAGAAAGTCAAAGAGAGAGAAAGGAGAGAGAAAAGAAAGAGAAAGAAAACAAAAAGAGAACAAGAAAACAAAGAAAGAAAGAGAGAAGAAAAGAAGAGTCTCAGTCCCAAAGAAAAGTAAATAGAAAGAAGAGAGAGAAAGAGAGAGTAGAGAGAAAAAAGAAAGAAAAGAAAACAAGAGAAAAAGAGAGCAAGAAGAAAACAGAAAGAAAGAAAGAAGAGAGTCAAAGAGAACAAGAGAACCAGAAAGAGAGTCAGAGAAGAGGAAAAAAGAACAAGAAAAGAAGAAAAAAGAAGAACAAGAGACAGAAAAGACAGAAAGAGAAAACAAGTGGAAAATAAGTCTCAGAAAGAGAAAAGACAGAAAAGAGACAGAGAAAAGAGAAAACAGGAGAAGAAAGAAAAAAAGAAAGAGGAGACAGAGAAGAGAGGAGAAGAGAAAGAGAGAGTCAGAGAAAGAAAGAAAAAGAGAGAGAAAGAAGAAAACGAATGTCAGAGGAAGAACAAGAGAAAGAAGAAAGAAGAGAAAGAAGCAGCATTGTCCTCGAATACAGAAAGAAGAAAGAAGAAGCAGAGACCAGAAAGAAAACACAGAGAAGACAGAGAACAAGAGAAAACAAGAAGAACAAGAGAGAAAGGAGAGAAGAAAGAAGGAGGAGAAGAAAGAAGAACAAAAAGAAAAGAAAGAAAACACAGAGAAGAGAGCAGAAAGAGAGAAGAGAGAGAAAAGAGAAAAAGAAGAAGAGAAAGGAAAAGAAAGAAAAGAGAACAAGAACAAGAACCGGAGAAAGAAAGAAGAACAAGAATCAGAAAGAATCAGAGAAAAGAGAAGACAGAGAAGAGAGAGAAGAATCAGAGAAAGAAGAGAGAAGGAGAGACGGGAAAGACGGAAGAAGAAAGAACCAGAGAACCTTTCCTATCCAACCAAACAAAAAAAATAGAAAGAGAGAGGAAGAAGAAGAGAAAGAGAGAAAAGAGAGAGAGACAGAAAAGAAAAACAAGACAACAAAAGAACAAGACAAGAAGAAAAATACAGAAAAAAAGAGAAGAAATAGAAAGAAAGCAAAAAGAGAAAGAAATAGAAAGAAAGCAAAAAGAGAAAGAAAAGTCCGAAGCGAATCCAAAGAATAAAGAAGGAGAAAGCAAAAGAATAGAAAAAGAAAGATGCCGAAGTCTTCTCTATCTCTCTGATGATTGCAAAAGCGGTGTGAAGGAATAGAGTAAAGAAAGAAAGAAAGAAAGAAAGAGGAGGGAAAAGAAAGAGAGCAGAAAGAGGAGAGACAGAAGGAGTCAGAAAGAGAGAGCAGAAAGAGGAGAGCACAAAGAGAGAAGAAAGAAAACAAAAGAAAAAGAGAGAGAGCAGAAAGAAAAAGAAAGAGGAGCGAGCGATTGATTTCACTAATGAGTCTTGGAGGAGCAGGAAGAAGAAAGAAAAAGAAGGAGGAGCAGGAGAAAGAAGAAGGAGGAGCAGCAGTAGAAACAAAGACAATCCTATTGCTACCAAGTCAAACTAGTGAGATAGTGAGAAGGAGAAGAGAGAGAAGAGAACAAAAAAGAGAAAGAGAGGAGAGAGAAGAAGACAGAAGAAAAAGAGAGAAGAAAAGGAAAGAAGAAGAGAAAGAGAAGAAAGAGTAAGAACAGAAGAGAGAGAAGAAAAGAGAGAAAGAGAAAAGACAGAGAAGAAAGAGAAAGAAGAGATAAGAGAGTTTCAGAAAAGTTCGAAAAAGAGAGAAGAGAAAGAAAAGAGAGAAAGAGAAAAGAGAGAAAACAAGAGACAGAAAGAAAGAAAAGAAGAGACAGAAAAAAGAAGAGAAAAGAAGAGACTAAAAAGAGAAAAGAAGAAGGAAGAAGAGAGAGAAGAAGAACAAGAGAGAGAGAAAGAGAATAGGAAAGAAAGAAAAAGAGAGACAAGAGACAAAGAGAAGAAAGAAAAGACAGGAAGAGAAGAGAGACAGAGAAAGGGACCGGCTTAGAGATAGGAGAGCTTCCAAAAAAGAAAAAAGAAAAGACTTCACACTCCTATTTCAAGAGAATGCACAAAAAGACAAAGAAGAAAAAGAAGGAATCGGAGGAGACAGAAAGAAGAAAAAGAAAGAAAAAAGAGAAGAAAGAAAAAAGTAGGAAGAGAAAAGAGAAGAATCCGAAAGAGAAAAGAATCGGAGAGAGAAAAGAACCAGAGACAAGAGAAAAGCAAATAAACACTCGAAAAGAAAGGATCGATCACAGTTCCGGCTTAAAGAACTCTGAAAGAAGGAAGTCGGAAAAAAAGAACAAAAGAGAGAAGAAAAAAGAAAGAAGAAGGAACCAGTCAAAAGAGAAAAAACAGAGAAAGAAGAAAAAACAGAGGAAGAAGGAGAGTCAGAGAGAAAAGAATGGAAAAGAAAGAGAGAGAACAGAGAGAGAGAGAGAGGAAGAGAAAGAAAGAGATCGAAGAGAAGAGACAAAAAACAAGAAGAAGAAGAAGAAAAGGGAAAAAAGAGAAGAGAAAATACAAGAAGAAAGAGGAAAAGAAGTCAGAAAAGAGAAGAAAAAAGAAAGAAGAAGAAAGAGAGAGACAGAAGAAAGAGATCGAAAGAAAAAAGAAGAGAGGAAGAGACAGAAAACAAAGGAAAAACCAGAGGAAAGAATCTTCAGTCCTCCAAAGGAACAGTAAGAAAACAACAGACAGAGAGAGGAGGAAGAAGAAAGAAAAGAAGAGAAAGAGGAGAGACAGAACAGAAAAAGAAGAGAACAAAGAGAAAGAAGAGAGACAGGAAAAAAGAAAGAAGAAGAAAAAAGCAGAAAAGAAGGAACCTTCAGTCCTCCTACCTAAACAAGCAAAGACAAATCAGAGCCAAGTCAAAAAATGTTACTAGAAGTGCTCCTAAAAAGAAAAAAACAAGAAAGAGCGGCGAGAGAAAAGGAAAAAGAGAAGAAAGAAAAGACAAGAATGAAAGAAGAGAGAAGAAGAAGAGAGAATAGGAATAGAGAATAACCATAGAAAGAAGAGAGAAAAGAAAGAAAACAAGTACCAGTCAGAAAACAAAGAAAGAAGAAAAGACAGAAAAGAGAGAAGAGAAAGAGAGAAGAAAGAGAAGACAGAACAAGAAAGAGAAAACAAAGAGAAAGAATAAAGAAGAAAGAGAAAAAGAAGTCTCAAGTAGAAAAGCAAAGAAAGAAATAGAAGAAAAGAGATTCCAAAAGAAAGAGAAAGAAAAAAGAGAGAAGAGAAAGAACACAAAGAAGAAGGAGAGGAATGAGAAAGAGAGAAGAGAAGGAAATCGGAAAAGAAAGAAGAAAATCAGGGCAGAGAAAGAAAAGAGAGAGGAAAGGGAAGAGAGAAGAGGAAAAAGAGACAAGACAGAACAAGAGAGAGAAACAAGAACCAGAGAAGAGAGAAGAAGAGAGAAGACAAAGAGAAAAGAGAGAACAAGAGACAGAGGAGAAAGAGAGAAGAGAAGAGGAGAGAGAAGAAAAGAAGAGACAGAAGAGATAATCAGAAAAGAAAGAAGAGAAAAAAGAAAGAAAGGAAGTCCAAAGAAAAGAAAGAAGAGAAAAAAGAAAGAAAAAGATAGAAAATAAAAAAAAGAGAAACAGAAAAAAGTAGAACACAGAAGGAAGAAAAGACGAAGTCCTGAGATGAGAACAAACAAACCACTGTCAGAAGCCTATCGCTAACATAAGAACTAACCGAACATAAAAAATCCGATCGCTTGGGGATGATGCACGAAGGAAAAGGAGACTTCATTGTGATTGTCCGAAACAGCAGCATGCGATACCACGAACTTAGACCCGTTCGAGAGAAATTCTCACTCTGGACTCACACTAGAAAAATAGAATGCAATTTGAAAAGAAAGATAAGACCTTGACTGACGTAACGAAGCCGCCTTGTTATACACACTATTCCACCAAGAGCGGATGACACCAACCGGGGCTCTAGGAACTGCCAAGGAATTCGAAGCTTGAAAAAACTCGGGAAAATCCTGCCACAAGAGAACAAGAAGAAAAAAGAGAACAGACAAAAAAGAAAGGAAAAAGAAAGAAGAGACACAGAGAAAAAAAAGAAAAAGAGACAAAAAAAACAAGATCGAAACAAAATGAAAAATGAAAGAAAGATCTTACACAGAGGAAGAAAAGGAAATACAGATCTCAGACGAAAAACTTGGATCTTAGCATTCATGCAGATTGCGCTAGTCAGAACAAAAAAAGAGGGAACAGAACCTTTTTCCATAGATTTTCCATAGAATAGGAAGTGTCGGTTACTCGAAAAACCCTTGTAAAAAAAGAAAAAACCTGGAATAGGAATAGGAAGAAGAATACTAAAGTCCCAAAAGCTCGGGACGAAAAAAGAAAGAGCGCTATAACGAAAAAACAGAAAGAGAAAAAAGGCTTGACCAGACAACTAAGACTAAAAACCAGAAACGAGGGACACAGCAGAAAATGCAAACGACCTAAATGCAAATGCCCTACCTCAAAGCTCTCCTATCGAAGCCGGACAAACCAAGAAAGAATAAAGACAAAAGGAGAAATAAAAAGAGAAAAGAAGGAAAAAAGAAACAAGAAAGAAACAGAGAAGAATCAAAAAAGAAGAGAACAGAAGAGACAGAAGAAAAAAGAAAGAGAGAAGAGAGACAAGAGAGAAGAGAGAGAAAAGAATCAGAAGAAGATGAGTAATTGGAATAAGGAGAGAAGAAAGAATCAGAAAAAAAAGAGAAAGCAAAGCAAACAAGACAATAAAGTATCAGAGAGAAAAAGAAAGAAAGCAGGAGGGAAATCCAAAAGAAATCATGTATACCCCAGAAAGGATACTACCAACCATCCATCATACTAGGCATCGGCTTATGACTAGTCATACCAGGGATCTGACTTTCACAAGTACAATTTTGTTTCCTATGATCCTATGAGAAATTCGGATCAGAGCTACCAACAGACAGACACAATACCCATGATAAAGAACCCAGGAAAGAGACATCAGAATGAAAAAAATCTTTACACGAATGCAAAGAGAAGTGAAGGGGAGAAAAGATGACTAACAAGCTATTACGAGCGAAATCTAACTAAGACTAGCTTGCCACACAGTATTCCTATTCCAGTTAGAGAATAAGGAGTAGAAAAATAATAGCTAGAGGCGAACGAAGATGAAAAGAAAAAACAAGAAAATACACTCCAACCTCACTTGACACAGAAAAGAAAGGTCTCCGAATTAGTATTGGTTTGGATAAGAGAAGAGGAAAAAAGAAAACAAGAAAGAAAAAATCAGAGAAAAAAAGACAAAAAAAGAGAAGAAAGAAAAGACAGAGAAGAAAGAAGAGAGAGAAAAGAAAAAAAGAGAACAGAAAGGAAGAAAGACAAAAGAATACAAAGAAGACAGAGAGAGAAAAACAGAAAAGAGGAGAGAGAGCAAGAAGAAGAAGAAGAAAGAGACAGAAGAAAGGGAAGTACTAGGCCGAAAAGAAGAACAAGAACAGAGAGGAAAGGAGGAAGAAAGAGAGGAAGAAAGAACAAGAAAGAGGAAAGGAGGAAGAAAGAGAGAGTCAGAGAAAGAGAGAAGATAGAAAAAATAGACGAAAACAAGAAAAAAGAAAATACAAAGAGGAAGAAAGAGACAGAAGATAGAAAAAAGAAGAGGAGAGTAGAGAGAAGAAAGAGAGTAGAGAGAAGAGACGACAACAAAACAAGAATCAAAGAATCTGGGAGAAATAGAAGAAAAGAGAACAAGAGAAAGAAAAAGTGTCAGTCGAAAGAGAAAAAATAGAGAAGAAGCAAAAAAGAAAGAGATCAAAAAAAGAATGAATAAGAGAAGAAAAAAAAGAGGATAGGAAGCTTACGCAAGCTAAAAGAACCTGAAAAAACCCTACTTTAAAACTGAGCACAAGCCCCGAAACTTACAAAAAACCGTAGAGTGGAAAAGACACAAGCACCTTAAAATCTAAGTACGACCTAAGAAGAGAAGCACAGGAGAAACTCAATTACACTATTTCCAAAAAACATTTTTTACCCAAATAACATATACGAACCTTGTCGCTACTTCAAGAGATTGGGGCCAGAACGACTACAGAAACGAAAAGCAATATGCAGAAGAATCAAAAAAGAGAGAAAAGAGAAAATAAAGACATTTCAACAAACATCAGAAAGTATGCAGGGATCCTATCTGCAAACCCAAGGATAAAAGCTCCCGGAAAACCGAAATGAAGAGAGAGAGAAAATGAAATACAAAATGCAAGGACTAAGGTTTGAACATAGTGGACTTAGTCAAAAAAGACTTCATTGGGATTGTATGAAAACTGCAGCATGCGATACGACGACTGGAAATTCCTACTACATCCGAAGGGCCCACGAATACTTGCTCTCGAAATGGAATAAAAAGAAATTCCATATATGTCTAGAAAGTCAATGCGAAAATGCGTATAGAAAGATAATGAACAAATGCATATACAAAATGTCGATGTCCATCTGAGTAAACTAGACGCGTATACAAATAGAAAGTAAAAGAGGAAGAGAAGACAAAGAAAAGAAGAAAAAGAAGCAAGAGAAGAAAGAAAGTCGATCAGAAAGAAGAAAAAACGAAAAAGAAGAAATCAGAAGAACAAGAATCAAAGAAATAAAAAAGAGATGAGCCAAAGAGAAGAAGAATGGAAATAAGGAAGAACCGGGCACTACTAAATACTAAAGAAGAAATCCAACTGCCTTCACTCTCATGCAAACCAAACAATCAATCAAAAAGGTGCTATGACCCAGACAACTAAGACTCTTTTCTCAGAACTGAGAAAGAACATGGAAACGACCCCAATGCCCCCAACGCTCCTACTAGAAAAGCCACTATTAATAACACCCTAAATAGAAAACAAAGAGATCACACGAAAGAAAGAAACAAGAGAGAGCAAACAAGAAAAACAAAGAAGAAAAACAACAAAAAGAAGAAAGAGAAAAGAGAAGAAGAAAGAGAGAAGAAAAAGAAAGAGGAGAAAAAAGAGGAAAGAGAGAGAGGAGAGACAAGAAGAGAAGAAAGAGAGTCGACATAGAAAAATAGGACAAAGAAAATCAAACATCCGAGTCCTCATGAATAAAAAAAATAACATAGAAATGGAGAGTCAGAAAAGAACAGAAAAAAGATTCCATAGATTCCATAGCCCAGAGACTCCTAGGAGCGCTAAAAAAAGGTAGAAATAGAAACGAAGTAGAACAAGATTGCAGACGAAAAATCTTCCATTCAGAAAAAACTCCTTTCTCCCAGAAAGATCCTAAATAGATGGATGGGAAATCTCCTAGGAGCTAACCTGGGGAACGAACTCCTACATCTCCATTATTTGGAAAGCCCCTTAGTGCACTACCTACTTAGAAGCTGAGAAGCAATGAAAAGCAATGAGAAAAAAAGGACACTGCTGAGATCCGCGCCATTATGATCCTGGGACAGAGAGCTTCCAGCAAACCTTCCTTTTTTGGACACGATTTTAGAGAAAAGAGAGAAAGAAAAGAGCTAGATACAAGAAAGAAAAAACGCGAACGAACTCCAAAAGAAAAAACAAAGGGTTGGAGGCGGGGCAAGAGAAAAAAACAAACAACAAATCTTAGAAGAGAAGCCAGTTGACCTAGGGAATGGATCTAGGAACCGAACACGACCATTGCTACAGCACAGGATAGAAAGAAGGAGATTCTAGCATCTATTCTTACAAAACCTTGCTGCAAACAACAACAAGGACAGAAAAAGAAAAAGACAAGAAAGAATAAGAAGAGAGAAGAAAATAGAGAAGAGAAAGAGAGAAAGAAGAGAGAAAATAAGAGAAAGAATCAGAGACAGGGAGAAGAGAGGAAAGAGAGAGAGCAGAAAAAGAAAGAAAAAAGAGACAGAAGAGAAGAAGAGAAACAACAAAAAGGGAAGAAAAATAACTAGTGTTGTCGTCCATTCTCTCTGAACAAAAACAAAGAAAACCAGAAAAAGAAAGAAAAAAGAGACAGAAGAGAAAAGAGACAGAGAGAGAGAAAGAGTCAGAAAGAGAAAGAGACAGTATTTCCTTGCTTCTTTTCTTCCTTCTTGTCAAAATAGAAATAGAACGACAAGAGAGAGATCCGGCTAGTGTACCCATTCTCTATCTACAAGCTACTCTTTCCAAGCTATAGTTCCGAACTCTTTTCTTCTCATCCATTTTTGGAATGGAAAAAAGGAGAAAAGAAGATTCCTGTTTTGCAGATTTGGTTGTCGTCCATTAAGGTCAGAGAGGAATAGAGAAACAAAAAGAAGGAGACAGAATTGTCATCCATGCCCTTCTCAAGTCAAAAAAAAAGAGAAGAAAAATGTAAAAAAATGTATTGAATGCAAAAGATAAAACGAGTTAATCTAAGATGTCGGCTATTCTTTCTGGGAGTTGGTCCCTGGGTTCCTTCTGTAAGGGACCTTTCACAGCCCTAAGGTCTTTATTACACAAAAGACTGTATTGTCCAACTGTCTTTTTGTGCTCTCCGTAGTGTATTTTTTTGTTCTTTCTTCTTCTTCTTCCTATTTCTAGCTAAAAATCCTTTTTTACCTTTTTTGTACAAATTTTTTTCAAATTAAATTAGTAAAAGTGCGTTTTGCAAGTGAAAGGGTGTAAGTGCTTTTGCGTAGATCTAGTTTATGGAGTTTATTCTCCATTTTTAATTGACCCATCGTATTTTTACCTAATAGATTTACCTAATAGAAAATAGAGGAGCTTCGTTCTTGCTGTAAAGAACTCTTTCACTTTCTCTCTGATTCTATTTTCTCTTTTTTCCTCTATTTTTTTTTGTACTAGTACTCGTGTACTCCACTTGCCGAAGTCTTTTAACTAGACTTAGACATATACTCCTTCCGTCTGGATTCTGCTCGCATTCCTTCTTTTCTAGTCTTTTCAGATAGTTTTTTCCCATTCTTCCTTTGCTTTTCTTTCGCCCTTTTCCTTCTTTGCTTGCTTTTTCTTTTTGTTTTTCCCTTATGATCTAATCTGCAACCTCCCTTGGCAGAATCTTTTTTTGCTTCTCGTTGGCTTTGAAATGTTTTCCTTTTCTTTTGGAATACATACATTCTTTTCTGATTTTTTAGATTGATTTCTTTAGGGAATATTTTTATTTGTGTTCTAAAAACTTTGTTTGTAAAGTCTATCCGCGTTCGCTACTTCTGCGCTTTGGTTCTTGGTAGTGACTGGAAATATTTTATTCCGGGGCATTCTTTGTTCATTCATAATTCATTGTATTAGATTAGATTAGACTTTTATGTACTTCTTTTTCTTCTTTCGATTTTCGCTTTTTTCGATTCTGAGGGTTCTGCATTCATAACTCGAGTTTTATTTTTTTAGTAGCATTCTCTATATCCTATTGTCTTTCCTTCATTTTTCTTTCTTCCGCCAAAGTATTTTTCCATGCTACACTATATGGCTCGATCAAGTTGTTTCTTTTCTCGCAGGAAAGATTTTCCTAGAACAGGGATTTTCTTTTTCTATTCGGAAATATATATGAATGGCTATTTGGTTCTTTGTTTCGAGCGGTATAGTCTACTCTTTCTCTTCATGAGTTTTTCTTTCACTTGTTTTCTGCACTTTTTCTTCTTTTCCTTTTTTAAGACTTTCCGGGAATGGGATCGTGAGATATTCATGTTAAGGTCGTTCCGGTCCCGCGGTTGGGTGTGACTAGAAGTATAGTGGCACTTATTTTCCTGGTTGATCTGTCCGGGGAGACGGTCTCTCTTGTTTATTCGGTGCGAGTCTCCCTCGTTCTTCTCTTTTACTTAAATTAATATTTTTCCTAGATCTTTTCTTCTTTCACCCGGCCTTCTTTTTTGCTTTCTTTTCTATTTCTTTCCTCTTCTTTCTTTACCTTTACGCAATTCCTTTAGACGGCTTTTCCTACACGAAATTTTTTCCTCACAGCTTTTGATTTCTTTTCACTTTCTATTTCTATACAAAATTTATTTTTCAACTTATCGTTTCCCCGAGAGATTCGAACAGAGTCACAGAGGAACTCAGCTTTCTATACGAAATAAATTTCGATACTTTTTTTTCCAACACTGAAAAATTATTTTTCATCTTATTTCACATCTATTTTGTTTGTATTATAGTTTTTTTATTATATTTTTTTTTGATCTCATTGTAGACTATTTTTATAATTAAGCAATTACTCCTTCATTTGGTTCTTATGTTTTTTTTTGATCACCTATCTTTATCTGTGATAGGGACTTCTACATATTTGTTTTCTATAGAATGCTTTTCTTTTTCGATTTCTTTTTTTTTCCTTTTTTCTTGCTTTCTTTGAAGATTTCTGTCTCTTGTTTTCTTCTTCTTTTCTCTTTCTTTTTTCTCTTTCTTTCTTCTGTCTCTTCTCTGATCTGTTTTCTCTTCTTTTTCTTTTCTGATTCTTCTCTCTTGCTTTTCTTCTCTCTTGTTCCTCTGTTCTTCTCTTGTTTTCTTTTTTCTTTTCTGATTCTTTCTTTTGTCTTTTTCTCTTTCCTCTTTTTTCTTTCTTCTGTCTTTCTCTTGCTTTCTGTCTCTTGCTTTCTTTCTTCTCTCTTCTTTTTCCTCAATCTCTCTGATACCTGTTTTCTTTTTCCTCTTTCTTCATTCTCGGATTCTTTCGTATGCGCATCTTTTTTTAATTCTGTTTAATCGTGGTGGATGCATTCTTTCTATACAGGATATCCTAAATGCACAGGTTCTTCAACATTATATACATGGAACCCTTTTCAGTTGATGCATTCTTTGTACTTGTATTCTAGTCTATTTTATTCTACTAAATACGTGTAGCTTTCCATTTGCATTTGCTCCTTTCCCTTTCTTTTGGAAGCTTTTTGTTTTGTTTTCTTTCTGTTTCCCTGCTTCCACTCTTTTTGAAATCGAAAAATGGACGACAACAAAAGATGCAAGTCTCGGTTACCTTAAACGTTCTTAAGGGACTCTCTAACTCGTGCTAATGTTCCTTTTTCCCCTGACCGCTCCAAAACTTTCGATGTTGGTGCCTTTAATTATGATTTTAATGATAGAAAATTTGATAGATTTCAAAAAATTATGAAATGAATTGAAATATGTATTCGCCAAGAACTTTTTCCTTATTGAAAGTGTTCTCTTTCCTTCTTCTGCTTTTCTCTTTCTGTTCTCCGAGCTTTGTCTTCTCCGAGCTTTCTTTCTCTTTTCCTTTCATTTTGGAGCCAGTTCATGAACGTGGATCTCTTTTCTCTGTCGCTTTTTCTGATTCTTTTCTTTCTCTGTCTTCTCTCTTTTTTTTCCTTTTCTTTGTCTTCTGTCTCTTGCTTTCTTTTTTCTTTTTCTTCTGTCTTGCTTTCTTCTGTTTTCTCTTATTATTTATTCTCTCTTTCTCCGATTCGATCTTTCTCTTCTTCTTCTCTTTCTTTCCTCCTCCAAATAATGAGAGTCTCTTTTCTTTCTCAAAAGAATTCTAGGAGGATCAAGAATCAATTATAGAATAATCCGGAATCATGACAGGCTCGAGATTGAATCATTGATTCTTGATCCTTAATCAATCTCGGAGCGAATCTGAAAGTACGAATCTGGAAGTCGTTTCGAATATGAAAGTAGTCGAAAAGTCGTAGAAAAAGAGAGATCGAAAAAGAAAGATCAGTAGCGGAAAGAATTCATAGCCTTTGGGATCATTCTTCTAAGTCCTTCGTTCGAAAACAAGAAAGCCTTTTCATTTAATTTACGCCAGAGCCCTCTACCAGACCACTACAACACAAGGAACTCTCCAGCTAGCCTGGACGTAAGTTAAGGATCACTGTAGATGTTCTTTCTTTCTCGCCGACATTTTGTAAGAATCCTGTGGGCCTGATTCTCCAACCCTCTAATTGCCTTTTTGGGAAAAATCTTTCTTTTTTCTGAAAAAATGGATCCTTCTATTCAATAATAGTTCTCGGAACTGTTCTAGACTACGGAAGCTATCGCCTCTTAAAATCGATTGACTGCTAGTCAAGGAAACTCCTTTTCTGATCCCCTATTCTTCTCTACTTGATCAACCTACCACTTTAGTGCACTACCCGTGGGGAACCCAAAGCCCCCCGCACAAAGATAAAGAATAGAGAAAACAAAGATTCACTGTCTAAAGCATTTGTCTGGACAGAGAAAACCTTTGATTCAAATAAAAATTCCAATTGACCGAAAATGGTCGAGAAAGAAAAGAAAGCCATTGCCAGAAAATCCTATGGAGCTAGTACCCATAAAGAAGAAAGAAAACTACACACTTCAGAGAAACGAGGGCTCGGGGCACAGTAAACAATACACGTAAAGGGCCCAAAAATGAAAGAGTACATTCAGTAAAAGAATAACTAAGGATTTGTGCTAACCTACAAAACCAACGACTTCGGGAAGAATAGGAGATTCCCATACTACCATTCATACATTCACACCAAATGCGTACACTTACTACCATACCAAGTCACCTCTCACTTCAAAGATTAAGGCTTGTTTTCTCTTCTCTTTCCTCTTTCTCTTGCTTTACTTTTTGGAGAATGGAGACACTTACTTGTCTTGTTTTTTTTCTCTTCTGGTTCTTTCTGTTCTCTTTCTTCTTCTTTTTCGGGGCATCTTTATTCCGTTCTGTGAGGGAATGGACGAGAACAAAAGGACTTTTCTTTTGTTTTCTCTATTTTTCTTTATTGTTCTTGTCTTGTATTCGGGAAATAGACGACCACTTCTCTATCCTCTTCTTTCTTCCCTCTTCTGATTGGACAATCGTTTTTTTCTTGTTCACTTGCTATAGGAATGAACGAAAACTCTCTTCTTTATCTTTCTCTCTGTTGTTTTTTTTTTTTCCTATCGTTCTTTTGTTTTCTTGTTCTCTTTTATTTTGATTTCTATTTATATTTTCTTTGTCTTAGAAGATCGAGAAGAAATCAAAGAAAAATATGTCAAACAGGGATAGAAAGACGTTGATTCATCTTTTTTCAGAACAGTTGTAAAAGGTTTTCTTTTCTTTTTTACTTTCTCAAAAATTTTTTCCTAGTGACTGCCTGGCTGAAAATCCAAGGTTTCACTTTCGTGTATTCATTTAATTACGATTTGTTTATCGAAAACAAGAGAATGGAACTTTTTACGATCCGCAGTCCTCAGTAAGTAAATTGAAAAGGATTTCCCTTTGGATTGGCGGACTTCTTTCGAGTTTTGTTTTTTTCAATTTCGTAATGCTAGGTTAGGTACGCATCTCTTTTACGATTCCATTTCAGAGGGGGGTTGGCGAGATTTCGTAGAGAATCATCTCGTAGAGAATCTTCGAAAGTTGGGAGGTAGTAGATAGAGCTAGTAGAAAGAATGCGAATAGATATAGTAGAGCGAGGTAGTAGAGAGGGCCTACTAGAAATCTAGTTGAAGCAGAAAGATCGATCGGACTCCGAGACATGTAGATCACAGTAACGAGAGAATTGTCAAAGAATGGGAAGAATGTTCTAGATCGTCAAGTCCGGTTCGAAGAGGAGAAAGAAAGGACATCCTAGTGCTAGTGAAGTGAAGTAGCGGACTCCGAGAGAAAGGAATAGTCCTAGAGTGGGTAATCTTGTAACGAGCGAAGATTTTGAATCTTGGAGGAAGAATTCTTCTAGATTCTAGATGGTAAAGTTCGGTCAAAAGCGGAGAAATGGAAATCCAAGTGCTAGATTTCCAGCTAGATTTCTTTCTATATTTCCCGTCCGTGAATTCTCCTGGACTACTAGAGAGAGAGGGAAGTCCGGTCCGGGACTACGAGAGATCTGCGATTTCGTAATCGTGGATTCGTTTAGAATGATCCAGGACGAGCTTGTAGAGAGTAGAGATAGGGCCTACTCTTATTCTCTGTCTTTCTCTGACTCTCTTCTTCTCTGATTCTTCTCTTCTTCTTATTTTTGTTCTTTCTCTGCTGTCTCTTCTCTGTCTTTGTCTCTCCTCTCTCTTTCTGGTTCTTCTTCTCTCTTTCTTTTCTCCTCTTTCTGTATTTTCTGTCTCCTCTTTCTCTGATTCTGCTTATTTTCTTTTCGGATTCTTCTTGTTCTCTCTTGTTCTTGTGCTCTTTCCTTCTTCTTCTTCTTCTCTCTTTCTCCTCTCTTTGTTTTTCTGTCTTCTCTCTCTGTCTCTGATTCTTCTTCTGATTCTTCTTCTTGTTCTCTCTCTCTTCTTTCTTTTCTCTTTCTTCTCCTCTTTCCTCTCTCTGCTCTTCTTTGTTCTCTCCCTTGGTGGAAGCGAGTCGATGCAATGCCTGCGAGGGCTTTGGGCCTATGAGCATATCATTGAGAATCTTGCAATTGAAGAAAGAAGTGTACTTTTTGTTCTTAATTTAAGATCAAATAGCGGAGAACTTTTGAGGAGCTGCTTCTCATTTTTAAAAGTTTCGTATATTAATTTTTTTTGCAGTCCTTTTCTATCAAGTCCAATTTTTTTGAGGGGTAGATATGGGGTTGGAGGCTCCTATTCTGTTTTTTTTACTTTTCTTCTTAACATTTTCCAGGGAGGGATGGGTGACTCCTGCTTTCTTTGTTCTTGTTGTTTTAGTTTTTGGTTTTTTGTTTTTTTTTGTTTCTTAGAATGAAATTATTTCACCTTTCTTGTGCCCTCCTTGTCCCATTAACACAAATTTATTTTTTCTATTTGCATTTCCCTTCTTATTCCCATTCGTTTGACAGTTCTGTTTAATAGACTGTTGCACAGATTCTCGGGGCTGCGACAGGGGGTTAGACTAGACACCCTTCCTTTCCTATAAGATTTATATGCCCCTCTTTCTAGAACGAAAAGTGGGCTTGATTTTACAATCTCTCGCATTCTTCCGAATCTTGTCGCTCTGTTCTGGCTTTCTCTGAACAAGCCACTTTCCTTTTCTTTTCGATTTCCTCTCTTATCGGTCCTTGTTTTCTTTTCTCTTTCTTACTTCTTATTATCAACTAACTCCATGGTAAGTTCTTGAATTCCTATTCTAAGCATTTTTTAACTGAATTCGCGGAGTTTGCTTTGGATGAGATGGATTCTGCGGGTTTTATCATCTTAGAGATTCGCTAGACTTTATTTTTATTTCTATACTAAAAATTTTTACATTATATACTAAACTATCGAAACAAGAAAAATATTATTTATTTTCTTTTCGTAGGTTATGACTTCGATCTGATTCCTAATTTTCTTTTTTTACCTGTACCTGATTCCCCACTCCTCTTTTTTGTAAATAAAAAAACGAAAAAGGGAAAGTTTTTTGCATCTCTTATTTTTTATGGTATGGCTTTAGTAAAAATTAGTTTAAAGTATTAGTAGTGCCCCTATCGCAGCAGAGAATCCTCATCTTCTCTTAGAGCCAGCTGGGCTCCACCTTGCCTTACGCGCCTTATTCTTTTGGGGGTTTTTTCTTCTTACTATTTTACTCTTGTAACTTTCATTTTCCTTATTTCTGATCAACTTCGTGATCAAGTAGGTGCAGAATAAATAAAACGTGGTGTTTAGACTTTCTATCTTTTTTCTTTCTTTTCTGAGAATCTCCTTTTTCTTTTCCCTTTGTTGATTTTTTTTCTTATTTCTTTATTTTGTTGAAAAGTATTTGAAAAATTTTTCAAGTATTCCGACTTTTTCTATTGTTTTCAATTATTTCCATTCTTTATTTTTTTTTCTTGAATTTCATTTTTTTCTATTTTATTTTGTATCGAGGGCTACGAGCAGCTTCTCCTATTTCCGTGTGTAGTTTTCCGGTTTTACCCTAGCATTACTACTATTATAATTATTACTATTATATATACTATTATATATAATATACATACTATTATATATTTTAGTAAAATAACAAAATATATTAATACAATGACACTCTACTTTACGGATAATGATATCTATCGATTACAACACTCTACTTAGAATTTAATTTTAATTCTACTTATTTAATAATCTATATTTTAATAATAAAAATGAAAAAATCTATATTAAAATATCAAAAATAAAATAATATCTATCAACTAACTAAAATTTCTAATAAACCCATAAAAGTCTCGTTTTTCTATTCCTTTTTTAGTTTTTTTATTTTAGTTAATAACTTTAGGCTTTGTTTAAGAACTCCTTATGATAGGAGCGCAGGTTCTTTCCGCTTGCTTTCTTGCTCTCTCTGGCCTTTTTTCTCTTTCTTGTTTCGGTGAACGCTTTTTTGTGTAATTTTTTCATTTCTTTTAAGAGAAGCTCGTTCAAATGCGTTCTTTGTAATTGGTATAGTGCCTTAATATTCTCTCGGTCAATTCTCCTTCACTGGAGTAGGATTCGAACCCCAAGTTTCCCTGTTAGAATTCTGTTGCGTTTACAGGGAGATCCTAAATCTCTGCGAAAATAGGTTTTTTACAGTGGAAGGTTTCGGTGCCTTCTCCGGGGGAGCTTCTGGTCTAGGGGGGGCAGTTTCTATTCGGGTGTCTTCTTTCAGGTTGTTTTTCCGGTTGTTTTGGGAAACTTTCTTTTTGCTTTTCTACTGTCTTCTTTCTCTCTTTCTCTTTTTTCTTCCTCTTCTGTTTCTTTTCTCTCTTTCCTCCTTCTTTTTTCTCTGATTCTTTCAAAAAAACTCAATCAAAGAGGCATGCATTGGCTACAAATTTGACGATAGAGGAGTCTCGAAAGAGAGTCAAAAAGAGAGTCAAAGGAAGATTTTCTAGGGCCAGAAGGAGGGAAAAGCATGTAAATCCGCCCCATAGAGAGGAAAAGAAAGCCCGAAAAGAGTGCGTGCCCAAACTAGAGACAAAGTGAAAAAAGGGTCGGTAGAAATAGAACTTTCACTTAGAGGAGTGGTAGAAGTAGTGAAACACATAAAAGAAAGAAGAGAAAGAAAAACAGAGAAGAGAGAGAGAAAAAAGCACAGAATCGAGAAGAAGGAGGAAAAAGACAAAAAAGAAAAGAATAAATAAAACATAAAAACAATGCAATAGATAGAAACTCCGGTAGCTAGGGGGAAAGAGGGGGCAGCCCATACTCGCTTTGGAAATCGTCGAGGCTGCCTAAGATACTCTAGAAATGTCTTCACTTCATCCAAAATCGAAAAGCACCTTTTTTTTACTTTCTTTTTAAAAGGCAAAAAAAAAAGAAAACAAACCTTTTGGAAAGAGTAGTAGAAATACACAATCAAGAAAAATCTGTAATATCTTAACTAGCCAACCAAAGCCGAAAAGAACACGGGACTCTGCGGAAATGTATAGATAAACCAGGTAAACCTTCGTGGCCTCCTAAAAGTTTTGATATATATAACCTATCGCTTAAAAAAACTGAACTTGGTCAAGGAAAATAGAAAGTATTCTTTTATTGTTTTCGTTTAGGTCATAGCTCTTGCTCTTATACGAAATGTGAAATACAATGGAAATACTTATTTTTATTGATTGGAAAAAGCATTTCCCTAAAATCACTCGCTGAGAAGGAGTCGCGTAAAGAAGGCGCGAAAAGGATAGGATAAACTACCTCCAAGAAATGGAATTCTAAAATATAAAAATAGAAAATAAATATAAAAATAATGAAATAAAAAGCGAAAGAAAGCTTATGCAGTCGAAAAACAAAAGAGAAAATACGTATTAAAAGAGAAACAATCGTAAAAGAAAGAAATGAGTGTATAAGACAAAAGGAACCTGGGCGGGATTCTTATATAAGATAGGAGAAGTTTCCTAGTAGGGACCGAAAAGGAGAGAGAGTGGAATGAAGGAGTAGCTAGGAGAAAGCGCTATCGAAAGCAAGAAAAAATGAACAGCAACTACTATCGTCAAAAAAAAATTTGTATGAAATCCTAACCGAGTTCGGAAAAATCTCAGATTTACATTATTCTATTTTTGATTGATATTATATGTAATTTATGAAAAGATATGTCAATTATGTAAATAGAGGAGTCGGCGATACCAAATTACATAACATTTCGTAGTTTGAATGGAAACCTAAAAAATAGTTTAGTTATAATATACCAAACAAGACCTAAGTTTTAGGAAATTTAGGGC
>JAYMSM010000038.1:0-30962 GCA_036897885.1 Plantago crassifolia | reverse complement strand
TATAAAATAGAATAAGTAATATAGTAGTAATATTTTAATATAATATATAATTAAGTAATAAAAAAATAAGTAAATTAAGAAAATAAATAATAAGTAATTCTATATTAATATATAATAAGTTCATAGTATATAATAGTTAGAAGTTAATGTAAATAGCATAATAGAATATATTAATTAATAGAATTCTAGTAGAATATAGAATAATAATTATATAATTATATAGAATAGTATAGTATGTATACGCAATGACGGAAAAAAGAGAAAGAAAGAAAGGTCAATGAATTTTTAACATGATATTTTGGAGACTTAGAGCGTCTCCCTTTTAGATAGATGTCATAGGTTCGAATTACTTCAAGGAAAGAACTCACGATGTCTTTTTCGGAAAGAGACAAAGCCACCTTCACTCGTCAGATGCGGGAGGACAAAGAGGGACGGGCACTTAGGAACACAGAGAAAGAAAAGCGGAGGAAAGAGATTCCAAAGAGAAGGGAAAAAGAAAGAAGACCACGTGCTGCCCCAGAGTCCTTCCTTCCACCAACAAGAACACACCACAAACAATAACACAAAAAGATCTCGAATCAAGAACGCTTGCAGCCATTTCGATTTCTAGTCATTTCAGAAAGTCAAAGTCAGTAAATAGAAGTAAGAAAAAGAGGAATCCAAGGCACCATCACCGAGCGAGACAAGTGCGCCATTTCAGACTTAGAGGCATACGGGTATTGCAGTGCGAAAAGAAAGAAAGGAAAAGACAAAGTACTGTATTTCAGATTGAGAAAGAAAGATAGTGTGAGGTTCTTATTACATGTTTCACATGTGCAATTAGGACATTTGCAATTAGGACATGTGAAATGATGATTCCAAAAAGACCATTTCGAAGGAAGAGGTAGGTCGAAAGAATAGAAAGGAGGTAGGAAAGAGTGGAAGGGAGGAGATCGGAAGAGATGACGAACCCTACTGAGGCATAGAGCCAACTAGGAATTCCTAACTACTAATAGAAATCGAAATTCCTATTTTTTTGAGTGCTTAGGTAGAGATCCTCCCAATAAGTCCATTAGGACTCGTGCAGTTAGTCAGGAAATAGAAGAAGAGAACGCATGAGTGAGTCGAATTCCTAAGTCTAAGTCAATAGCCATTGAGGAAGAAATTCACTTAGTCATGCGAATTCCTAAGTCAGAAGTCCATAGAATAAGAGAAGAAGTCAGAAGGAGATGAAAGAACAAGTTCGAAAGTCCAGAGAAAAGGAGATGAAAGAACGAGAGAGAAATCTCGAAGGGAATTGGAAGAGAGAAGAAGAAGAGAGAAAAATATCGACAGATCGAAGGTAAGAAAAGAACGAGATCGACAGATCGAATGGAAAAGAGAAAAGAAAGAGAAAAAGAGAAGGTTCTAAAGAACGAGACTGAGAGGAAGAAGGTTCTAAAGAACGAGATCGACAGAGAAAGAAAGTAGAAAGAAGAAAAAAAAAAGACAGAGAGAAAAGAGAGAGAAAGAGAGGGAAAAAGAAAGAAGAGTCTCCTGCAAGCCTTAGTTGAGGTTCACAACCAACCCCACCTTAAATAATTAAGGATCTCCGTAAGCTCGGTCGGGGGATCAAAAGAAAAGAATGAGAGACAACAAGTGCATTCCATCCTCCCACTAATCCGAACTAACATAGAAGAACACTTTGGGGAGATCGGGGGAAGCCTATTTCTACCAATGATCGTGCTCATTCCGTTTAGGGCAGGAGAACTTCACGGATTAGGAGAATCCAGAGGAAACGGACCTGAAAAAAAGAAGAAAAGAAAAAGCAGAGAAGAAAACAAAGAAAAGAGTTGTGGAAAAAATGAACCAGGCACTAGACAGAAGAATTTCACCAAGACTGCAGCTCTAGAAAGATCAAGACTCCCACTACTCAGAGATACTCCTACCCATTGGAAAAGTCTGAAAGAAGAAGGGAAACAGAGTCTCAAGATCTTTCCTATAGTATTTCTTTTTTTTTCTTTTGGATTGTGAAAAATTTTCTTCTATGTCTATTTTTCCTATCTTACAGGATCTTGTCAACAAACAACAAAAAGATCCCCTTTGATTAGCTCGATCATTTCTATATACCAGCCATTCATCTATTTGTTCTTATAATTAATCCATAATTGTAAGTAAATGCTCTGCGCCAGATTTTTCATTTTGTTTAAGATTCGAAAATAACACTTTTTTAGGCAGGAATGGTTCGAGGTCTTTTTTTTCAGATTTTGCCTCTAGAAGCTAGATATTTTATAGAAACGGTATAGTCGTCTATTTTTTCTTTATTTTTTAATGAATGTTCTAAAACTTTTTTTTTAATATTTTTAATTTTATTTAAATTTTTAAATATATATTATATCGTTTTTATTTTTTATAAAATTTTCTATTCTTTTTTTTTTATTTCAAGAAAGGTTGTTTGGGAATTCATAAATACAAAATTCTATTCCACTACTTGCATTAGCTGTAGAATTTTAGAATCTAATTTTTTTTAGGATTATATTTCTTCATTTTTTACAAAAACTTTATAAAAGTTTTTTCGTTTTCACCTATTCTATGCTTAGGTCAAACTATTTAGCTCGTGTTCTCCCCTTTTGGCTAATAATTATTTTTCTTTTTCTGCATGTATTTTCTTTTTAAGTCTAGAATTTTCTAAAAAAACAAGAAACCAAGGCGGCTTTATTTTCTCTTGTACTCTTAGATCATATTTCTCTTTTAAAATGATACTTAATACTTATTTTCAGACCTTCGTTTCTTAATTGACTTCTCCTTCCCCTCTTCCACACATTTCAATACCATACCACTTCATTGACATTTTTAGAAGTTAAACGGATGTTCCATTAGGGAGGGTCTTAGTTTTGTCTTAGGCACCTCATCTTTAGACTATTAGATTATCCGCCGTCTAGAGGACTTCTTAGTTTAGTAAGGACTTTCTTTTTCTTCCCCCTTAACTTATATTGAATTCTCCACGCCTTTCCAAGCATTTGCTTTTTTGATTAGTTTTATTTCTACATAACTGAATTAACTCACGATGCTCCAAACAAAATAAATAATATGTATACAATATACAATGAATTTTGTATTTGTTTTCGGTGGAAAGATAAGCCTTTTTTATTAATTAAAGAAAGAAGAGGAAAAAAGGCTTTTCAGGATTGGGGCAGTCGATCTTTTCCCAAAAAAGAAAAATCTACATCAAATCGAAACAAGAACAACTCAAAGTCCCTAGAGGTGTATCAGATTCCGGGAAGAAGAGAAGCAAAAATTATACTTTTTCTTCACCCACGCCTGAGCCAGCCTTACGAAAGAAAATCCATTCGGCGATCTAGATTTACTAAAATGCTCTCAAAAACACTTAAGCCTGCACAATAGCGAAAAATAAAACTAATTGATTGGAGATTTCATTTTCATAAATATATATTATTTATATATATTTAGTAAGTATTTTTGATAAGTAAATTCTTCCAATATCCACTTTTTCACTTGCATGAAAAACTTTTGGCTTGGGAATTTAATAAAGTATTATTTCGCGATTGAAATGTTGCTAAAAGGCTATGGCTTGCGTTTTCCTAAGATATATTTTCTCTGTCAAAATCCACATCTTATCTTATAGTCAAAAGTCGAGTAGTGATCTCTTTCGCTTCTCCTTATGTTACACATAGACGACAGCATCTCATAGATAGATGGTTCGACATGAGACCCAGGTTTCTGTCCCTTTTTCCTTTTCCCTACTTTTTCGTCATACCTTCCAGATTATTCCCTTTGCTTTTTCCAAAGGACCTCTTAGGTCTCACCTATCTATGGAAGATTCTTTTTTTTATTCGTCTGGGCCAGAGTGTAAACTTCCGTGGAGTAGAAGACATCTTTTCTTTTTTCTTTGAAACTATTTTTTTCGATGCATTAGCGGCTAAGAGCAACAAATTTTACATTTTTTCAGGGGGGATAGAAATCCTTGTGAAAAAGGGTTTGGCGGAGGTCGGGGGGACATAGTGTAAGTCGAAGTACAAAGAAACGAAGCTCAAAGAAAGAGCAGATAAGGCTTGCAGAGACAATCTTTGAATTTTAATTAATTTTTTAAATATAGGTAGTGTTCTCTTCAGAGGATATAGGCTAGCGCTGTAGGAATCTCGTGATTAGAAACGAGGAAATACTTTTCCTGCTCGAAGCTTTGACTTTATTTTGGGGGGTTGGATTAGTATAGATAGATAGATGTAAATCTATTTGAGTAGTATTATACTTCAGTTAAATGGAAACTGGAATCTTTAGGGTTTACGAGGTTCGAATTATAGAACTAGGCGGATGATTTTAGAACGACGGACTGTTGCAATTGCTTTTGTAAAAATTTTGTTCGTATTTTTAATTTATAGGAAATGGCATTTCTGAGTCGTCATGTAAATTCGATTCTTTCACCGAGAGGTGCTTACTGGCGTGGTTAGTTGTAGGAAAAAGATGGGACAAAATGAGAGCCTTTTTTAAAGGCAGGCGACAGGCAGGAGAAGTTTCGGGACATGGAACTCCGGGCAGGGAAGACCGGCTTGGGGTGTCAGAATGTAGAAATTCTTTCTTTTCTATTCCAAGTCAAGGCTTTCGGGTGTCTCTTTGGTTAGGAGAGATGTTGACTAGTGATGTGGGGCTGAAGGAAGAACTTTTCCTGGTGGAGGCTTTGGATTGATAAATATGCATTCCTCCTATCTATTGAAAAAGCAGAACTTATTAATTTGAGCTTGAAAAATAAATGAAACTAAGCTAAATCGCACTAAAACTATTTTGAACTACTTTATTTTATCTGTAAGACTTCTCCAGTTTTCCCCTCTTTATTCTCTCTCTGTGGATAAAACGACTTTTCGGTTTTTTGCTACTAGAAAAATAGAAATGCGACTTTTGATATGTCTATGGAGCGGATGGAGTGAGGGAGATTCAAATATAATGAAATGAGCAGAAGAAGAAGAGAGGACGACGAAGAAAAAAAATCTCACACAAACACAAAAAGGAATTAGTACAGCCAGAGCCTTTATTTTTTCAAAAACTGGCGTTGACGTAAAAGGGTTTGTTTTGGTTCGGAACTAGGGACAGCACAAACTTTAAGAAACCAGGTTTTTTTTCTTTCTTTTGTCTCTTCTTCTTCCCTTATTTTTCTTTTCGCTCTGCGCAGGAAGGAAAGTTTTTTCCGCTTCTTTTTTCTCTTGTTTAAAGAAAAAGACTACATTTCGAGATTTCTCTTTGAGATGAGACAGAGTGGACGACAACAATATTTAATAGAATAATCTTGTTTTTCTTTCTTGTTTGCTTGAGGACGACAACAAGGCAAGTCCTCTATGGAATCTATGTATGTTAAGATGTAATTTAATTGTGAAAAAGGTTTTCTATTTTTTGGTTTCTTTGCTTTTTTCTTCTTTTCTGTATTCATTCTGACTTCATTCAATTTATGTATGATTATATTTTTAAGCTATATATACCTTACTCGTTCTCCGAAAAACCTCCTACCTTCTGTCTGCTCGCTATTAATCCCGCAGTGAGCTACTCAGACTTTCTCTGGCTTTGCTTTGGAAGTGGTAGATCAATTCACAGTACACATCATAAGGAAAAGGAACTTATTTCCATTACAGAAGTTTCGTTCTTTTTTAGAAATATTGTTTGTTTAGCGCCAACCTTCTTTCTAACCCAGCTTCCTAATCTATCTTGAGTCCCAGGGCAGACCTGTCCTATAACTAAAATATTTAATTAATGAAAAACCTGCCTTCTGATTGGACTCATCCGTCTAGAAATATAAAAAAATAAAAGGGTCATTTTTTGATGGCTTGTGCCCCAGCTCCGGCCCTCTGTACCGTCCCCTCCGGAAAAACTACGGTCATACCAAAAAAAATCTACAGAATATCTTAACAATATGTACGCGACTATCAGACCTTACGTAGATTATACGTACACTTCATGTTATATATAATCTTATCATAGAGCCTTCTGTGCACTTACTATTTGTCAACTAACGACTATAGGAAGTTTTCTTCCCCTACCGGGCCAGCCACGCTATCATTACAAAAAAAGCTAAAAGCTATATTCATCTAATACCGATCAGTACACTACTAACATAAAGATAAAGGAAAAAACTCAAAAATGTGAGTCCTATCTGAAACATTTTTCTATATTTTATAACAGAATTTCTAATGTATTAAATTAAAACCCAAGCTTTTTGTATCTATTTTGCAAGAAATCTCGAGTGAACTTTATCTGACTTCTAGCTGCTACTTACCGAACAGACAAAACAAGGAAAACTACCGAAAAAGATCCCGATCTCTGAAAAAGAAAAATACAAGTAGATTTATGCACCGTGTCCATGTCATTTTCATGAATAAAAGCTTTCTAATTCGACATGAATGAATATGAAATGAAATTCATATAAATAATTATGAAAAAAATATCTATGATGTAAATAGAATAAAAAAATACAAAAACGAAGTTAGGGTGCAGCATTAAAAAAGAGTCGCGTACAAAAATATAGAAAAAGAAAAGTGGACATAAAAGATTTTACAAAAACAAAAAAGAATCTCGAACTAGACTAATACTAAGATGATACTTTCAGAATTAGCTAGGGTTTTCTAAATCAAATAGAAAAACTAGTCGGAATTCAAACTGAATTAAGCTAAGGGAATATTGAAGTTCCATTCCTAAATATAAGAGCAGCAAAAAGAACTAATGAACAAATCCCTCAGGATTAGGAGCAGTATACTTACTTTACTTTAGAAACGAATCTTATCCTAGTAATTGTAGAAATTCAGAAAAAGTTACGAAATCCAGTTTGGATGAAAGGGAGAAAAAACAAAAAAGGAATTTGGAAAGACTTCGGAATCCAGCTTCGAAAAGAGAAAAGAACTCCATCAATTACGATTTCTCATTAGCATTAGCAACGACTAGAAAACAAGGATGCAAATAGAAAGGAGTCCCTTTCCGAATAGATTTCACTAGAATACCTCCAAAATAGGAGATAGTTGAACTCTATGTACCAATCCCCCTAGAAGAATTTTTTTCCTTAAGATGGTCCTAAAACTATGGACATTTCGGATGAGGATGTTAAAAAATAGTCAAAACTTAAGAATTGAAAAAAAAATTCTTTTCGGTTATTATCGAAAAAAACTTCTCAGACAAGGGAAGGATTGCTATTTTGATATTTTTAAGATCTTATCTTATTAAGATCTTATCTTATTTATATTCATTTTTATATTATATTAATTTTTAATGTTATGTTAAAAAAAAATATGAAACACAAATTAAGGGATTAATTGGCTAAAGCACATATAAAAAAAATACTCAAAAGTCATGTTAACATGGCCTCACTCAGAGAACAGGAAAATAGAAAAACTTCCCCATCCCAAAAGGAAAACCTCCTGCAGAATTTTTTAATATAATTAAAATATAAATAATAATAAGAAGTCGAAAAAATTCTTCTAACAACAAATAAAAATAATTAAAAACCGAAATTGGCTGAAGGCAGAGAGAATGGACTCATGTAAAAGAAAAAACTTGTTTTTGACAAAAGAACCCAAAAAGAAATCGGCAAACGAGAATTTGAGAAAAAGAGAAATGCCCAAAATGGTGGAGCGCAGACTTCTACTAACATATTCAATCATAGTGAAGTCAGCTCTAGAATCCGAAAAAAGAGATACATCCAAAAAGAACAAGGTGCCCCCTCTCATACTACTAGACTAGCTGCGAAAATAGAGAAGGCAGCTAAAGAAAGAAATCCATTAACAAAGTACAAAAAACAAAGAAAAAAGAAGTCCAAAGAGAAATTCCAATAAGAATGGAAAAAATATAATACAAAGTAGTATCTAGAAAAGTACAATTTTAACTAAAGTGTAAAAGCTTTTTTATTTGCATTTTTTCAATTTCTGTATTCTTTTTTCTCTTGTCTTCTTTGTTTTCATCTTTCGTTTGTTATTGCTTTTCTTTGTTTTCACTGTTTTTCTCTCCAGGGATAGGACTCGAACCCGTGTTTTGTATTTTCCTAGTCTGCCGTCACATCTAGTTCTTTTTTGTCTTCATCTGTTCAAAATATTTTAGTGTGACACAGGTCTCTTTCTTCTGCGTTATTTGTTTTTGTGTAAATCGTGGCGTTCTCTTCTTTATTTAAATTTAAGTAATTTCTAAATTTCTAAGTAATTGCTGTGTAGAAGTTTGCTTGTTGAAAATTGTTCTCTTCTTGGTCATTTGAATGAGTATATCTTTCTTTCAATCTTTTCTAGTTTTCTCTTTCTGGTTTTTCCTTTCTTCTTTTATACTCTATTCTTTTTTTTTCTTTTCTCCTCCTTCCTCTTTATGTCTCTTTTCTGTCCTTTTTTTCTCGCTCTCTTTTTGTCTGTCGTGCAGACTTTTCTTTCTTTTTTTCTAAAAATTTTTCTGTTCTTCTTTTTTGACTTCATTTTCATTTTATTCTTTACATGTCATGGGCTGGATCAATAGAATTATTCCGTGTAATTATTTTCTCCTTCTATGTTCCATAAACTAAAATGGAATTTGTTAGGTCCTTTTTATTCTTATTGGGTTTGGTAAAAAAATAAATTAGAAATCTTCTACAGAAACTGATATGCATTAAAAAATAGAAAACAACAAATTTTGAAATGACGGAAAAAAAGCTTCGAAATCATAGGTCGTAGGGTCCCCTCACGAATCCCGAGTCTTCATTCAAATAGAGGAACCTGAAACCTAGCTATGATAGAAGGTCGTCAAATTATTCTTTCATTGTTACGTTTTTCCATCCAACAAGAGTTTCCTCTTTCTAATCAAAGCAAACACTAACACTCAGTACAAAGAAATAGAAATTGTAAATAGCATAGGCTAATGTGTGGAAAAGGGAATGCCGTCAAAAAAAGAAAGAAAAATTCTTTCTTAAGTCGAAAAGAAGGATTCTTTTCTAGATCTAGACTAGATGAAAACTATTACAATTCTTCTAAAGAGAGGTGGGAGAGGAATGACTCTCTTTAATTTGTCCAAATGGGCCCGAGCCATAAACGAACCCCAAAAATGCTTTTTTTTATCTTAAAATTCATAAAATAGATAGAAATTTTAGTGTATTGAAACGAATACAAGATCAATCTGTTTTACCCGGAGCATTGGAAAAAAAGGCCCCTAATTCGAAATAAACACGATGTTACTTGTGAACATCCCCCCTCCCCACCTTTCTTCATCTTTTGTTATACTTTCCGTCGGACTTTTCAGATCCTGAACTGGCAGTTGGATCTGGCTTCTGCTCTTCAATCCCTCTTTTATCCTAGTTATTGTTCAGATATCTTTCTCTTTCTTTTTGTGTCTTAAATCGGAGAAGCGACTAGAACAACATTGAAAAATCAATAGATGAATTCCCGCGCGAACTCTCCACTTCTCCTTTTTATTGTTCATTTTTCGAAACTTCTCCGAGGAATTTCCCAAGACCCCGAACCCGAAAGGTCTCAGTGAAAGCAATGCCAACCTCCAAAAAAAAAGAAGATGGGGAAAGCAGAAGGGTCTGAAAGAACTAGACCGAGAGGTCAAAGAAAAGACGGAGAAAGGAAAGGGAAAGAACCTTAACATGCTCGTCCTGGATGAACTTTTGAGTACCTGCACTCCAGACATTTAAGAAAAGGCTTGAAGGAGATTGCTAGAATAACTATCTATAGAATAAAATAATAGGTTTCTTTCGGATGGATTTTCCTTCTCACCTCAACGGAGAGAGCAGCTCGATGTGGCTTGCCTTCGACCTATCGGTCTTGGTCCTTTGGATCCTTCGCACAGGATAGGAAATCACTCGGCTTCCCACGCATGGTATTGGTCATCGATATAGCCTTTTCCCCAGAGCTCTCATAATAATGATCGGATCAGAACAGGCTGCCTCTCTTCTCCGCCTCACTAATAAGGCCTGAGACACATCGATTATGATACAAAGTACAAAGAACCCAGATATTTCATTGCCGCGGACTGATGTACCCGTTATCGATGGGATGGAATCAGACATGACACTGGTGTGAGACCGGTGGATTGTGATCCACCTACAAGAGGGATAGGAGGCTATGTTGATGACCCTTTCGGGTGGCTACATACTCGGGGGTCTATAACCTCCTCTTGCCAAAAGTGCCTGGAGCGTTGTACAATTAAGAGGCGAAATTCGAGACACTCGTTTCTCCATTCTTTTGCTTCTTTCGCGGTACTTTTGAGTCTGATTTTCCCTCGATTCCCTGACCCCGCTAGATTCGGTAAAATTAGTGTAACCCTCTTACTACCTGGGTTTTATGATTCTTAGGGTCAGTGGTCCGGATTTCCTATGCGGGAATGGAATAGAAAAAAGGAGTCCTTTGATGTGACCATCTCGGGTAGATGAATCGCCGATCTCCCCACCTTCTGTACATCTGATAGTAAGGATATGGATAGAATGATTTTCGAAGGATCAGACTCCGTTTCCCGCACAGATGCTATCTCTCATCTCAAACAGAAGAGCAGTCCAGCAGAGCTTGCCTTCGACCGGGGCAGGCAGTTGTATGGTTTACCCGAAACTCCCCATGTTATCGATCGCTTTTAGGCCTTCTTTTCTAGGAGTTCTCTTAATAGGGGCCTGGTACATGATCTGTCTACTCCCTGCCACCCTCGATGTACAGTACGGAGGCTTTGTGGAGGCAACACAGCGAACCTAGAGGAAGCCTTCTCGGGGCCGGTTATTACCATTATCAGAAGAGAATGCTAAAAAGATTTTGATGGAGAATCCGCGGAATGCAACCACTAGTAGTAGTAGAAAGATGCTAGGGTAGTTCGGTCATTCATTTGCTCTGGTTGTTGCACCTTGGGATTGTTTCTTTGGACCAGGGATGGAGTGAACGCTTCTTATTCAACCTGCAGTTGTATGCGCTTGTGAGTCATACATTTTTCCTTTTGTCTAGAGCGAGTGCGGGAGTTCTCCGTCGGATGATGCCCTAGACTCGGGGCTCAGAAGAGGACCCACTTTCTACTTGTCAATCTATACTCCCTAGATTTAAAGCTAGCATCGGTGGACATAGGATCTGATCTCCCAAACGATAAACGCTCAAAGAAAAGAGGAATCCTCTGACATGTCCCTATGGGGAGGGAAGAAATGACCTATTATACAATTCCCCGACAAACAGCTTGAAAAAAAGAATCGAAAGAATATTACAAGATTGATTACCCTAAGGGATCGTTAGGCCGATGGAATGGCTTTTTCATCTTAGACAGAAGAATACCTAGGTCTGCCTTTTCTTCGAACACGATAGGGAAGTCACCGGGCTTCACTACACTTTTCCGTGGAAATGATCGTAGGAAGACCTTTCTCGGACCAGTTTCTCCTAACCGGCGGTCGGGATCTGCTCTCCTTTCCTACTTAGCATCTTCCGTCTATAGACTGGAGGCTTTGTGGAGGCAACACAAAAAAACGAGAGATTTCCTCTTTTTCGACTGAGTTAACCGTAACGAACGGGTAGAGTGAGACCTTGGCATTGGTGTTCAGTCGGGGAACCCAAACCCGATGACGGAGGGAAGAATAGTCGAATATTGCTTGGATCCATTCCCTAGGGATGGCTCTCTCTTCCTTAGACGAAAAGTGGCCCCCCCGAAGGTTTGACTCGGAAAACCCTTCTGCCACCACGGGAGGAATTCTCTAGCACCTACGTTGATTCTCCTTTTCCAGATTATTTTCCGGTCGGTTTGATCCAGTTTTCAGGCCCGCCAAGGAATCAACCCAGTCCTCCCTATTCGAAAAAGAGAAAGAAGTCCGAAGAAAAGAAGACAGGCAGAAAAAAGAAGAGACAGAAAGAAGATAGAAAAAGACAGGAATAAAAGAAGAAACCAGAGAAGAGAGAGGAAGGGAAAGAAACAAGAGAGGAAAAAAGGGAGAGTCAAGAAAAGAAGAGGAGAGAGAAGAAGAAGGCAGACAGAGAAGAAAAAATCAGAACAAGAAAGAAAACAGAAAGAGAAGTAAAAAGGAAAACCAAGAAAGAAAAAAGAAACCAGGCTTTCCAATAAAACAGGAATCTAAGAGAAAAGCAAAGAAGAAGAGGGTGCCAGGAGTTCACGATCAAAGCAAGAGGAAAAAGAATAGAAGAATGCAAGAGCAAAAAAAGCAACAAATGCAGAAAAAAGAAAAGAGATGAAAGAAACAAAATGATGCCTAAAGAAAGAAGAAAAGCCATGCCTCAAAGAAATAAACAAAAGAAAAAGATTAGAGAAGTGTAAAAATAGGAAAAGGAGATAAGTAAAAGAAGAGAGGAGAAAAGAAAGAAATAGAATACACATACAGATAAAAAAATACAAAGAAAGGATCCTGCTTAGGGATTGTTCCATTAACGAAAAGAACTGCAAACATTCAGATCGACATGGAATTAGCGATACTACCAGATTTCATTAGTTAAATTACGTAGTTCAGTTTCTGAATTATAAGTCAGTTAAAACTAAACTAATTGTACTCATCGATGCTTAGGCAACAATAATTCTATTTCACACAACTAAAGAAGAAGGCTTTCCTAAATAGAGCTTGGCTGGAACAAAAGGAAATACTTTAAAGTAAAAAAAACTTTCACGCACACAAATCTGTATAAGCTAGATGAACACTACTGCATAATTATAGAATTACATTTTATATTATATATAAACATTGCAAGAGCTAAACAAAAAAAAAATAAAATTTGTATACAAAAGACAAAGGCCAGAGAAACAACAATAAATAAAAAAGAAAATAGGAAAAAGTAAAAGAATAGGGCGGCCGGGAGAAAGGAAAGAGTCAAAGAGTGCCCTAATGTGCAAACAGTGACTTCACTTTTATTAATAATAAGGTACGGGGGAAATGGATGGGAAAAAAGGACCTCTACCATGTTTTGAAATTCTAATTAAAGGTGAAGGAGAAAGCCACTAATTATAAAATAAAATTAGAAAACCACGCTTTCCTAAAAAAAATACTAAGAAGCGGATCGGAAAAATGGTTAGCAAAAATAATAAAAAAGGGAAATAGTTCCGGAGAATTCCACCAAAGACAGCCCGCGCCTTTAATCGAAATGGAATTCATCTAATCAAGTTCTTTATTTGAGGAAAGATGCACCTTAAACTAGGAGCAGATTCTACGGGTTTGTAATCAGAATAGGGGAACAACACAAAAAATCTTTCCGAAAAATTAGAATAGGGCGCCTATACTTCATTGCATTACATTTTCCTCTGCATCTATACTATATCGAACGGATCTTTTTCATAACATATAACATGGAGTTTCTTTATTTCTATAATAGATATGCGAAAATAAAAAAGAATTGTGTTGAAACAATAAGTGCGATCTCATTCCGAGATCTGTGTACTCGAGCGCGATAAAGAGAAGGCCCGCTGTTTTAAACCAGAAATTTAAAAATTTTATATTAAAAAAGTAAAGATTCAGGGATTATCCTAAAATTTCTATCGAAAAAAAAAGAATGAAGTAATTTTATCCTAATAATCCATCTAAAGAATCTAGAAACAAAAAAAAGAAATAGAAATATGCACGTATACAAGGAGTTCACTTCTACCACTATCAAATGTCAATGTCAAACAAAAAGAAAGAAGAAAAGATCAACCGAAAGAAAAGAAGAAAGAATTTAAAAAGAGAAAAAATCAGAATCAGAAAGAAATAGGTACAAGAATAGCTAATATGGAAATGTAATGAGATTCGTTGCAGATATTTCTTAATTCTATTTATTTCACTATGAAATCTCTATTGATGAATTATTAATTAATTATCTACTAAATCTACTAAGACTACTAAGTTACTAAGTTATTAATTAAATTAATTAATAACTTAAATTTTAAAAACTGAAATTGACGAACTTCATAACTTATCTAATCGAAAAGTACTTCATCCACAGTATTCAATCCTTGTAGAATAGAGATTCCCTAGTGTATTTACACCGACCAAAAAGACAAGGGAAAAGTTTCCCAAAAAGTCTTTCCTTTTTTGTTCGACGGCGGATAGGTCGACCGGACACTCAGTGACCCTTTTTGTCCATCCCTTACTTTATTTTTGTTCTTTCTTCTCATCCACCAACACCCTGCGTAGCACTTCAAAGATTCGAAAAGCCATAAACAACATTATACATAATATAGAAAAAGCAAGCGGAAAAGGTAAAATCCAACATGAAAATAAATAGAGGTTATGAAAATCCATTGATCAACCGACTAATTACATAAAAAAGATTTTTCCAGACTTCTCATCTTTCTGACAAGCCCTTAATACTTAATAGAAGGACCATAAAACAACTAACCCAGGACTCCCTTGACTTAGCCAGTTTATAGAAATTCTACTGAAATCTTATGCGCCTCGACGTTCTCCACATGGAAAAAGACTCTCCAAAAATGTAAAAATTTGAAACAGACTCCACTTGTCTTCCCTGAGTCACTTCCAAAAAGAAATAGAGGCATTCCTTTACCCGACATCCACTTTATGATTCTATTTTTACAGACGGATAACCTAGGTTTTAGCATGCTAAACTACCATAGCTCCACTGAACTAAAGAAAAAAATTCCAATTCTAAAAATGAAAAAAAAAATTTGTACTGACCGAACATAACCTGCTATACCAGAAATAGTAACTCAAAAAATAAGAAAAAAAAAGCGAAATAAAATAGAGTGGAGAGGAAGAGACATAGAAAAGAGTGGAAGCAAGTTCCCCACAAAAAGAAAAAAGAATTCAACAGAGAATTCTTTTGGTGAAAGTAGATTTTTTCTGTGTCCTTGCTTTAAAAAGAAACTCAACATTATTTCCAAGGAACTTGTGATCTATTCTATCACTTACGAGCAAAAACATTTTAAGGAATAAAAGGAGAGGTGCTCTGGAAATCTACTGTTCATTTTCTTTTTTTCCATCCATTTCTATAAAAACAAATATAGAATGTCTATAAAAAAGAAGGAGCTAAATTATATAATATATAATTCAATTTGTCGTAAAAGAGGAGCTCTTCTAAAGAAATTAGGAAAAGTATTCAAAAAAATCATAAATGTAGTTCAAAAGGTCAATCTACAAAAGGGTTTGACTTATATCTCATATAACTTGAAGCAAATGCATGCAAACGAGAACACTTTTTTTGTTCTAAGTCTAAGAGCATAAGGTCAAAGCGAAAAAAATAGGGTGAGTCGCAGATGCAGATCTTTCTAGCAGTAGAAGAAAGAAGAAAATTAGGAAGAAACTGACTTTTCTTGATTTTTAAGGCGAAGCTTTGGTTATGAATTAATAAACTTCCCGATGAAATTAAAGACATAACAAAAGGCTTCTCTGATTCTTTTCTCTTCCTTTCTCTTTGTTCTTTTTTTCTTGTTCTTGTCTCTTCTCCCCTCTTTCCTCTTTCTTCTTTTGTCTGACTCTTGTTTCCTCTGATTTCTCGGACCTTCTTTCTTTTTTTCTACTTTTCTTCTTTCTTTTCCTCTTTCTGCAGAATCGCTTTTCTTTAGATGCATTTTTATTTCGAAACCTTATTCCATTTTTTTTACGACGGTTTTTTTGACAACCCATATTTGTTCTATTCTACTCTCTTTCAGAAGATGGTTCCGGGGCTCGGCCCGAAAGAAGGAAAAATCGATTCACGATTTCGGATCGATTAATGACCAATTCGTTATTTTCCTATTCCAAAAGACATCGGGCTGGACAAGGACTTCCTACTAAAGGAAGGGGTTTTTCTCCACCTTGCCCTCGACTCCATAGTCAAAACTTTTTTTCTTATGTCTCTTCCCTTCTTGATTATTTCGATATTAGATGACCGAAAGTGAAAGCCGTTGGTAAGATCTAGTCTTGATTGGCAACAGGCAGTGAGAGTCTATCATTGTCTTTGACTACTAAGTTTTTGTCTTTCCATTCGTGCAAGGGAAACTCCGTCATTCTGTCTATTCTGAAGGTGCTTATTCGTATTCTTTCGTCTCTCCTTTCTACAGGGAAAGGAATTTGCACCAACGACTTAAGCGAAAGAAATTTTCCGATTAATCTCATTTGACTTTTAAAGCAAACATTCTGTTTGAGGTAAAAGTTTTTCCGTGTGATAAAGATTTGTTTTACTTAATTTTTTTTCTATTTTTAGGTTAATAGTCTAATAAAATAATCACATGCTTACGCTAGCTGGAAATAGCTCGGAGAAATGAAACAATATCCTCTTGCTCGAAAAGCAGACAAACAGGCTCCAATTCTTCTATTTTTATCTAGTATTAATTTCATTATCTATTTTTCATTTTCTATTATTAGATTCATATGAAAATATTACATTTTTTTTAATATTAAAATTATTTATTTTATTAAATATTAAAATGAAAAACATGAAATACTAACTACAAGAAACTACATAATTTACTAGATCTTCCTTAATTTCATTAAAAATATAATGAACATCTTTTCTTCTCGGATTCTCAGACCCCGCTTTGTAAAAGGAGTAAAATGTTGCTTGAATTGAAGTACATCGGTGGAAAAAGGTCTTTGATGATTGGATCCATTTCTACTGCTGCAGGATAGAATATTTTTTCCTTATTGTTGGCTGGGTTGCTTTTGGTTTTTATTGTTTTCAGTAAATTCTACTTTCTTTCATCCCTAATATCTCTTCTATTTGATTCTCTTTTTTTCTTTACCTTCTATTATTTTCCTCTTTTTTTTTCCTCTTCTCCGCTAGAATTCTGTTTCTTCTTCTTTCACTCTGTCTTCTTCTTTTTCAATCTTATTTCGCGTGCTCTTTGTACAACTCTTTTACTTTGGATTGTCTAACTCTTTCTGTTTGATCGTATTTTGAATAGATACTGGGAGAATACTTGAGGTTGGGGGATTTTGATATAAAACAAAGAAAAATAGAACCTTTGGTTTCTTCATTTTACGAAGAAATCTCTTTCTAATACGATAGCGATCTACTGACGAACTTCTGCAGCCAGAAGAGGGACAATTATTAGATACAAACAAAAGTGGGACTAGAGCTGACCTTCTCAGATTGATGAGTCATTAATGTGCTTACAGGGAGATTTCTGACTGCAAGTGACACTTTCGAACCATTACCCTCCTTTACTCCTTTCTATAACAATCCAAGATTCCAGATTACAAGGAAAATCGAGAAATTCGAACACAAAACAAACAAAAAGAACAATCAAACAAAAGAAAAAAGAGAAGTCAGAAAGAAAAAAGAAAGAGAAGATAGACAAGGAGGAAAAGAAAGAAACAAGAAGAGAAACAGAGAAAGAGAGAAAAAAGAGGAAGAAGAAAAAAAGAAAGGAAGAAAAGACAAGAAAAATTCATTCAGAAAAAAAAAAAGAAAAAGAAGAGGCACGTGTGATTACACAAAAAAAAGATTTGAGGCACCTTAAACAAGCATTTTTTGAGATCCATCGAAAAAGGATTTCTATATTTTAGAATAAGAGAAAACGAACTTTCACCATTTATGAGCAGAGCGTGCAAAGGTAAAACCACTTGAGTAGATTTTACACTCATAGAAAACAGAAAGTTCCGATTTCGGAACGGCTCCTTCTATGGGAAAATCACTGGAGTAGATTTTATAGACATACGGAACGCACTTGTACGATTTCAGAGAAGGCCTGCAAAGGGAAAAAGACAGGACTCACTTTTACACTCATACAAAATGAAAAGTTACGATTGCCGAGAAGGGATTTCACTTAGAAAAGGACTTGAGTCTATTTTCTAGAGAAAAGTGAAGGTTTCCGAGCAGAGCCTTCAAAGGGAAAAACACTGGAGTAGATTTTACACTCATAGAAAAGGAAAAGTGACAAGTTCGGAGGGTTCTGAAATTTGTCCATTTTTCACTTATAGAAAAATGATACAAAAAAACAAGTTTCCCATTTCCTAGCAGATCTTTAGCTACTGTCTACTTCTTAACCTCGTTGTCGCTCTCTCTCCTTCTTTCTAGATGGATCCTCCTTCGACTGTCTCTCTCTCTCCTAGATAGGAGAAAGAGAGTCAATTCCCTAGGATTTGTATTGGTTTTTGTTGTCGCCCTGTACATCGAAGTGGATTTCTTTCACAAGAGGGGAAGGAAAGATAGTACAGTATTCGAATGAAGTGTTTAATTCTATGGAGGATCTTTTTTCAAACCTTCGCAAGTTCAGATTCACAAGCGAACACGGAGCATTTCGATCTAGCAGCGAAAAAGAGCATTTCCAGATCGAAGCAAAAAAAACGTAGCATTTCATTCTAGTTTTTGTTGTCGTTCCTATTCTATTCCTACATCCAATCGAAAGCAAGTGGAAATGAAAGCAGTAGAAGATCGATAACTTTGCAGAGAAAGAAAAGTCGAAGATAGAGCACTGTGAAGAGAAAGTCAAAGATGAAAACGGATTGGTGTGAGTGTTGTCGTCCATTCTCCTTCGCGACTCTTTCCAAGCTATTGACTGCTTCTTTTGTTGTCGTCCATTCTCGAGAGGCAGGAGAGGAAGAATGGAATTCTTTCTTTTTTGTCGTCCATTTCTCTACGAATCCAGAAGAAAGCAAAGGAAGGAATTCATGCGGAAAAAGAGGATTTTTTTGTCGTCCATTTCTGAGTGACAGAAAACCAAAGAGAGAAAAGAAGAAGGAATGAAAGAAGAAGGAATGGAAAAAGAAGGAATGAAAAAAGAAAAAAAGCGGTCTCAAGGAAGTCTCTCTTGTGTAAAGGGACGGAAATAAGAGTCGATTAGGGATCTCCGTTATTGTGTATAGAAAGCGGAGACGACTTCCCCTATGGTTCATTGCTTTTCTATAGAAAGTTCTAAAAGGAATAGAGTCTAGAAAGTGCGCTCAGTCATTCAGGTAATGGCGTATAGAATATGTCCAATGTAGATTCAGGCATTCAGGGAATGCCGTATAGAATAGAATAAGATAATTGGAAGGTCCAAGCGAAGGGAAGGTACAACGAATCGAAGGGACACGCGAATTCCAGTCAGTGCTTAGATCAGCTTCCTTAGATTTCCTAGTGACAGTTCTTGCATTTAGTAACAAAATCGGAAAGAAAGAAAGAATGGCGTATAGAAAGAGAATAAAGATACAATAGTTCAGTATAAAACACAAAAACAAGACAAAAACGATGTCTCCTTGATAGAATACGTATAGAAAGTCATCGCCAATTCCATCAGCCACTAATTGCGGACAGAACCTCGAGACAGCGTCCACCCAATGGGTACACGAATTGCAGAGAAAAAGTGACGGCAATCCAAAATCTACGTAAAGGAAGTCTAGAACCTGAAGACTCTGGCAACGGGACAGCCAAGTCCGACCAGTCCTCCATCTGGAAAAACCAATTCTTTCAGAGAAGCATTCCTACAATACAATAGAGAATACAGTTTACATATAAAATACAGTATACAAATACAATAGAATAGAGTCCTGTTTCGAAATACAATAGAGGATACAAATACAATACAGTTTAGTATAGAAAGTCTTGTAGTATACAAGTCCTTGACCCTCCTTCGACGAGACCTGCGAGCAAAGAGAGTCCTTCCCATTCTAAGAATACAATAATAAACCTAGAGCCATCCCGAGTTCGTCGAACTAGAGGACTCCTAGTTGTAGTTAACATAGATCTGCGATCCAGGCGAACATTACTACCTACTAGCCAATCACATCCTCGAAACATCTCAGGGGAGATGAGGGACAGAGTCCGCCTATGCTTTGGATGCAACATCCTCGGTACAGGTTTCGGATACCAGAGGGACACTTCCAGGACTTTAGGCATCCAACAAGATCCACCGGATAAGCTCCTTAACGCAGATTAGGGACAGAGTCACACTACAGCTTTCTCACAGATCAGCGAGACCCACACGCATTTACTCAGACAGATAAAGACTACTAGTGAAAACAGACTTAAAGCCCTTGACTCAGACAGATAAACCCTATTTTCTAGAAGGGGCACTAAGTACGTCCATTAACGTACACTCCATCCTTTTGTAAAGATGACCCAACAGCAATCAAAAGCAACAAAAGAATGAATCTGAGAACAGAAGAAAGAAGAGAGAAGATAAGAGAAAAAGAAGAAAGCAGACAGAAGAGAAGAATAAGAAAGAACAAGAAAGAGGAGAAAAAAAACAGAAAAGAAAACAGAAGAGAAAAAACAAGAAAAGAGAAATTAAAGCGAAGCGCTAAACCAATAAGAAGAAAGAAAAAGAAAAGAGAGAAGACTTCGAAATAAAAAATATAGAAAAAAATACTTAGAAAGAAAAGAAACAAACAAAAGAAAGAGAGGAGAAGAAAGCAAACAAAGAAAATCCAGAATCCAATAAAGAGAAGAAGAAAGAAGAAGAGAAAATAGAATAGAGAAAAAAAAAGAGAGAAAACAAGAACGAGAGAAAGAATCCAACAAAAGAAGAAAGAAAAAGAAGGGAAGAAAAAGAAAGAGAAGGAAGGAAAACAAGAAAAAAGAAAGAATAAAAAAGAAAAGAAAGAAAAGAACACAAAAGGAAAACGAAGAGAACAAAGAACAGAAGGGGACAAGTAAAGAAAAGATGTGCCAACATCTTATAAAGACGTCATGGAAAGATACGGAGGTCCTATCCCTAGACGGAACTGTCGGCGCGAAAAACAGAAACATTCTTTAAGACATGTTCCACCACCAACCACTAAATGAGGGGATGACGAAACCCAAACAATTCACAACAAACACACCCGAGAGTGAATCTCCTTAAATATATATAAATGTATTATTCTAATTAATATCTAATTAATATCTAATAAGTAGAATAAGATGATCGCCTAATGAATAATGGAGCCAATCTTAAGAAGAATTAAAATAAAAACTATGCTCAAACGAACCCAATATTCCTTATTATTATATTACAACGACCTTTTGGAATATCGAATAAGAAAACATCGTAACGACCTGCAGTTCCGCACGAGACATTCTTAGAGACACTATCTTGAATTAGATACCATCATGAATTGAAAACAGAAAAAAAAAGGAAAGCGAAAAGAAAGATCAAAGAGCTACTCCAAAAAAAATTAGAGAAAGAAGCCAAACCCGACGTATATACACAATTACCGAAAAACCAGAAATAGAGACCCAGAAAAAGGCTGTTCGAATATGACTCCTGCATGAAAGAAGGGAGAACTTTTTCATCAATTAAATGTAGAAAGACCGAATACACAACAACAAAGACTAACGGAATAAACAACAAACAACTACTTAGGCACAAAAAGTTTTTTTGTTCTTAGTGAAAATAAAATTTGGAAAAAGAATAGACGAATACGAATATAAAAAGAAAAAGAGAGAAGAAAGCACTCGAATAGAAAGAGAAAAGAAAAGAGGTTTTCTCTCACAAAGAATTTTGGTCATCCAATCGAAAATGCAAAAAGTCTACAATGCAGTCTAGGACGCTTAGCGAATCCGAGAAGGAAATGTGTCCCCTTTCTACTGGAGAAGCAAGCTACCCCAGGAAATCCCGGAGAGTAGACAGAGAAGACAAGAGAGTAGAGAACCTGAGAGAGGCTAAGACCAAGGCTTACACAGAAAGAGAAGAAAGAAGTCCGCCTGTGATCCCATGGACAGAAAGCTAGATGTAGATAGGAAAGGGAAATCGTCGACTATGCCACTCCGACCCTTCTCATCGACAAGCAAGCTAAATTCCTAATAAGAAAACCTAATAAGGAAAGGAGATTTCGGACTCTATACAGAAGAACAGAAGAGGCACTTCGCCGTCGACCAACAAGAGGAAAAAGAGACGCGGGTACCAGTCCCTCCCCCTGTACCAAAAACTATTAGGTCAAGTGATTGCCAACCTAGCCTCAGTGAAAACCAAGACATAGAAAAGAGTCTGAGCGGGACAAGAGAACAAAAAGATTCCGTCAGAACGAGAGAGAAAGAGAGAAGGGAAAAGAGAGAGAGAAGGTTCCACCGAGATGGACAGATCAAAGGAGATAAGAGAACAAGACCGATAGGTCGAATGAAAAAGAGGAGAAAGAAGAGAGAGGAAGAGAACACGAGAAAAATCAGAGAGAGAAGAAAGAAAGTTCCTTCAGAACGAGACCGAGAGAGGAGAAAGAATAGAAGAACAAGAAGAGAAAAAAAGAGAAAAAGAAGAAGAAGAAAGAACGAGACAGGAGAAAGAAGAAAAACAGAGAGAAGAGAAAAAAACAAAGGAAAACCGAAGAAGTCAGAAAGAGACGACAAGAAAAGGAAAGCCAGTCCAAGAAGACCCCTATTTCACTGTGCAGAGACCCAATCTAATCCAAGTGCGAGGACAATCCATTCACAACGAGGGGTCCACGGACGAAAATTTAGCACGAGACCCTGTGGGAGCGTGAACTATGACGCGAGCTAGCTTTCACTAGGAAAAACGAAGACTGTCCAAGTCCATCTTTCTTCATTCGATCTCTCTGGCACTTGACTGGATTGGAATTGGAACTCCAAGGAAAGAAGGATAAAATAAAAGAGACTCACTGAGTCAAAGACAGAAGAAAAAGAGAGAGAAGAAGGAGAAGGAAATTCTGGAGCAAAGGGGCCCCAACTAGTTCTCATCCCCTTGATTTTCGGGGGGATTGTGCAGTTGAGCATGGACTCGCTGTAGGGCTTGACAGTGAAGTAGATAAAGTCGGTAAGCAAGACGGGAACGGGGGTAGTCCTAGCATCAGATGTCATGGAAAAGAGGGCGGCGAATCACTCAGGTCGCGTCTGAGAGGGTGCATTACTAAGGCTGCTTTTCTACCGGGGTGCTCTAGGAAATGGAGGCAGCATTCTACTTAGTTGATTTACATAACATAAATTGAAAATAGGAGCGGTACACGGGGAGCCGATCAGTTTTTATTTTATTCCAAGAGGCCAGAGTCGCACTTCCGTCATAAAAGATCATGGAGTAAGCAATGGAGAAGGCCCGACGAGTCCATCCACTTCAGATGTCTTCCAAGTGCATATGGCAGTCGCTGCCGTCGATCAAGGGAGAAGAGGGAATACTGTGAGAGGGGCGAAGGCCTATGAGTGCCGGCCGATACCTAAGCGCTAAGTCCAGAATACAAGTCGCTACATTTCCATACATCTGGATTCGACTTCTTTTTGGACTAGTGTCGGTTGGCTGTGGAATAAAGCCGAAGAAATGCTGTGTCTAGATGGTAGCTAGGGAAAAACTTGCTTTTCTGTGCGAGTCTGGGCACACGCACGCCCAACCTGGGTCTGGGCTATGGAAAGAAGATGTGGAAATATTTTCTTATCTTAGGCGGATTCGAAAAAATATAAAAAAAAATGTATGTTTTGGGGACTTCTTTCCTATTCTTTCTTTTGTATTATATATTATTTATATTAAAAAAATTTTCTATTATTTGTGAATTCTTATCTAAAAGAATTTCTCCTTTTAATTTGGTTATTTATTTTTTTTAGTTATTTAGTCTAACTATTCGAGAAGTAAAAAGCTAAAAATTTTTATACTAAAATACAAAAAAAAATTTTTTCATTTTTACTTTATTATTTAAATTATTTAAAAATAAATAATATATAATAATCAATGTTTTTGTTGTTAAAGATTTTTCCTTCTTTTTTTGAGTTTCTAATTAATAGAAATATATAAATTAGGGTGAGCAGCCGAAAATAAAAATTCAATTTCATGATTTCATGCGCGAAGTTTGCAAAAAAATAATTATTTTATATTGTTTTCGTATAAATTCAATCATTCTCTTTGCCTCCCTTCATCTTAAGTTACTTAAGCTTTATAAATTCCGAAAAACTGTGGTAGTTTTTCTTTTTTTTTATTTGTTCTGTATTGTTTTTTTTGGTTTTGGTGTAATAATTTCTTTAAAAGATATTTTTTGCTTTAGGGCTTTTTAGAACGTTTAAGAGGTCCTTTTGCAAGATCTGGGAACTCTAGCACTTGTAGCTAAGGCTTGTGTTTAATGTAGTTTTTGTAAAGTCTTTGTTTGTTGTTGGCCTATGGGTGGTGTGAAGCCTTGGAAGAAATAGATGAGGCTCATATGTAAGATAAGTCTCTTTATGGTTTCGAAGTCTGTGTCATCGAATGATAATGGAAGTCTGCGGAATAAGGTTCTTAAAGTTGTGGTAAAAATGCAGAAGTGGTCATCTAATCTTGTGGATTTTTTGGTCTAAACGGAGTCTCATTTGAGTTTTTAGACAGTAGCTTTGTTGTGTGAGTGAGATAAGATTTCTTGACAAATGGAATTCTTTTTTTCGTGTGTGTCACAATTCTCCAACTTTCGAAAGCGATGTAAGTCCGAAAAGCAATAAAAGAGAAAGAATAGACAGATAAGGGAGATGGTTGGAAAGAGAGAAGAAAGAGGAATGAAAAAAGATAGAAAGAAAACAGAATAGATAGTAGAAATAGGTAGTAGAAAAACGGAAAAAACGACAGAGAAGAGAGAGAAGGAATCGAGAAAAATCGACTGAAAAAGGAGATTGCCCTGAATTCCGCAGAAAGAAGAAAGAAATTTTTAGACTCATTCTTTCATACAAATGCATCACATTAGTTTACGAAGTCGTGACATCATAATGCCAGAACAATTCCATTGGTTGCACAAGGAGTGGGAATGCATTAGACACTCAAATGACTAATCCTTTAGGATAGAAGCGAGGAAAGATTTTCATAAGTACTACGATGAGACATCTCTTTGATTTATTAACGAAATCGAGGAATGAATAAACCAAGCCCAGAAATAAAGCTTAGGGGCCCGCGCTGGATCTTTTCCTCTTTCATAAAAACCAAGAAAGAAAAGAGGCAAGAAGGTAAAACTCATAGACAACAAGAAAACAACAGCCCAGATTAGAAGAAAGCCTGCGGAGGCGGGAGGATTTGAATAAGTAATCCCAAACGTAAAAGACGACGTACTTTATCGTAAACCTAAATACTCGTACAAAACCGGTCTGATAAGGACAAGAAAGAAGAAAAGATGCCAAACAAAAGAAAAAAGATTGAAACAAAAAAAGAGAAAGGAAAGAAGAAAACAACAAGCCCTCAAAACAACTATAGCCATACTGCAAAACGACTCTTTTACACCTGTGAATGACGTAAACCGTACCAACAAATCACAGAATTTCAAGAACCACAAAAAAATTGATGAAGGATATCGCTTGAAAGATGTCGAAATTAGGGGAGCGCGCTCAAAGAGTCAAATTTGTTCCAATAAAAAGGAAATAAAAAAGCGCATAAGAAAGAAAGAAATACTCGACTGGATCTAATTACTAAACCTGGAGTTCGGAGCTAAAAGTGCCCCAATAACAAAAAAACTTGAAAAAAGAAAAATAAGAAAGAAGAGGCAAAAAACATTAACAAAGATAATAGAAAATATAAGTATGCAATGATAAACCTTATTTATGTCCTTCATTAAGGGAATCTTTTGTTTTATTTATTTTTAAAATTTTTTTCTTTCTATATGAAAATATGTTGAGTCAAATTTGTCCCTAGATAAACGGAAACTTCTGATTTTCTGAATCCACTCTCCCAAAAGTGCTTTTGTATATTTTGGCCATAGGCGAGAGGCACTTTTTTCTTTTTTTCATGCACTCCCCCTTTGAGAACGGTCTTTGGTCATTTTTTACATAGTGAGAGTTAACTTTCTGATTTTTGTATAATTATAAAATATAAAATAAAGAAATGCAATTTACATCATAATTCAAAAATAGACGACAGAAAAATAAGAAAAAAGAAACAAGATTAAATTAAGAAAAAATAAAAAAAGAAGAGAGAAGAAAATAAAGGAAATACTTTCTAATATTTTTTTTCACTTCGATCATCTAGGGTACAAGAAAGATCCGTCAAAGGAAAAATAATTAAGTAAAACCAAAAAAAAAATTTTCCCAAAGCTTCCGAGTACCATCTGAAAGGTAATCTCCAAAAATGCTGGAAAAGGTTTTGTAAAAAAAAAAAAAAGAAGAAAAAGACCCCCAGTTCTCGTGGAAAAAAATATAGGCCTTTCTTTTAGTAGAAAAATAGAAATGGATTTCCCTGTATCATCGAAGTCTTCTTACCAGGCCTTCGAAATGGAATGATGAAAAAATATTTTTTTTTCACTTCTGCAAAGATTTCTCTTTACATCTATATTTTACTTCATGTAGTTTGGTTTCTTTTTTCATAGATGGAAAACTAGACAGATAGACAGAAGTCGATTGATTTCGTTCAATTCGCATCCTAACTCAAAACCCGGGCCAGAGAGAAAAGGAGCCCCGCCTGCCCACCTATCTCATGAATAAGAATAGCTCCGAATAATAGGTGCTACATGAGCTGTAGGCCTCAAAGCATTAAAGCACAGCAAAGAAAAGAGACTTTCTTAAATTTGTTTGAAAAACCACTCCCTCCCCAAATAAAAATAATTAATTTTATAATATAAATATCAAGTATATTTAAGTAATTTAAATAGAAATTTAAATATAAAAAATTAATAGAAATAAAAAAATAGAAATAAATTTCTAGATAACAATAACAATCAAAATAAATTTCTAAATAATAGAAATAATAATAGAATAATAGGTGAGTACGAAGTATTTTTAGTAGCTAGTTCATAACTAGAAATAAATAGTATATTAAGTATAAATAGTATTATATAAAGTATTAAGTAATAAGTAAATATAATACAAAATAGAATCTATTAAGATTTGTCCCCTCAGTGGAAGTTTTTTCGGAGATGATCAAGATCATTACTCTCCCTGAAATCCCTTCTATCTATAGACACAGATGACTCAATGATCCCCAGAGAGGAAATGGATTTCGAGAACTTCACTGTTGGCCTAATTTTCCTCTACTAAGGAATGGAAACAGAAAGCAGAGGAAAACTCCCCCCATTAGAGCTTCGGGAGAAATCGAATAGAAAAATGAGAGAAAAAAGAAAGGAGGAAGAAAGAGACAAAAGAGAAGAATCCTGAAAAAGCCTAAAGAGCTTCCAAGTAAGTGTGATTCATCGACCAAATACTCTAGCTCTAGGAAGTGAAATTTTTCGTCTATTTCCAATGCATTTCGATAAAATTCATTGTTAAAATTGTTAAAATAGATTTCTTAGATGAATCTATTTGATGGATTTTGTTCGTTTTAGTCTCCATTTCGTAAATAAGAAATTGTATATATAGGGTATTTTGCTTTCTATCAACAACTCAGACTTCTTTTTCTAATTCCCATGTGCTTCTTCGTCTGAGTCTTTTTCTTTTTTCTTCTTTATGGAAACTTCTTTTTTTTCTTCTTATTCTTTCTTCTCTGGTTTATTTCTTTCTTCTTCCCTTTCTCCTGGAAATTTACTCGGAGTGTTAGGAATAGATTTCATTATTCATTAAATAGAGTTTCTTATAATCCAATGAGATCTCTTTTTACAACACAAGTCTACGCAATGGAAATGCTATAGCTATAAAAGAGTCTCGGGAAGAACCCAGGGTGGGACAAGTAGGCTACACAGAAAAGGCTATGTGCATAAAAAAGAATATGCTCGTTGACATTGAAAATCCATCCCTACTTTATTTCTACAAAAGTAAAAATAGTCTAAGTTTTTAAGTTTTCATTTTTCCAATAAAACCAGAAATAAAGACAAAAGGAGAAAAGGGGGAAAAAAGACTAGAACAAAAAAAAAAGGGAAAATCATATCCAACAATGACTTTGAATTCAAAATTGTAGACGAAGTAAAAAGTAACTTCATCGTTATTGATCGAAAGCTACAGCATATGACGTCCCAATTCTTCATAGGAAAATGCCTACTCACTAAGACTAAGGACCCCATGAATACTTGCATTCCAAATACAAAATAAAATGAGTCATTTATTTGAGAATGTAAAAAAATCCAAGATTGATGCACGCTTGATTGAAGAAAACTTTTTTTCATATGAAAAGCTACACATCTCCCATTTCCAAAAACAACAAAAGCCTTCACAGAAGGAAAAAAGTGTATGGAAAAACCACTATTCCCGTGGATCAACGCGAATACTACCTAAAAATAACAAAACGGCCATGCATGGTGCCCGAATCCTGCCATAGCCATAATAGAGGTAGACTATTGACTATTAAGATTAAAGTATACACAAGAAAGAAATGGAAAAAAGGAAAGCGAACTTTTAGAGTTCTAAAAAAGGAATAAAAAGAAGTGAAAGAGATCGAGAAAAACGGAAGAAGCATGAGTAAGTAAAAAAGAAGAAAAAGGGAAAGATAAGATTACGAAAAGAAAGAATCTTTGAGTATCAAATTACCAAACCCGAAACATCTAATACAAAAAAAATTCTACTACTGGAAAAACCCGTCTCGAAACGAAAATTAAAAAATATAAATAAGAAAGAAAAGAACGAAAGTGTCATCCAAAAACTTACACAAAGACACCTTTCAAACAAAAACTCCCACTTAGCCCAGACCTTGAAAAAAGTATAACCAAAACATAAAATCATAGCACTACTAGTGACGGGGATCAAGTCAAAAAAAGACGAAAAAATTTCCAGCTGACAGAAATTGGTGAGAAGCCAGCCCTACTACAATTTCCAAGAAAGAAATAAGGAAGAGAGGAGAAAGAACCAGAAAAATAAAAGAGAAAATACTAATATAAAAAAAGAAAAGAAGAATAGAAATAAAAAAGAGATGAAGAAGAAAGAGAAAAAATCAAAGAGTACACGGAGAAATAAAGAGAAAAGGACAGAAGAAATCAAAAAAGAAAAAAAAACAAAAGAGAAATCGAAAATAGCAAAGTAAACGTGGATCCTGCCTCCAAATAAAGAGAAACAGAATAAAGGAAAAACAAGCCCCTCTTCTGACTACTCAAAAAAAAAGAAATCTGACTCTAAGTTCTTAAAAGAGAAAAAACTCTTCCATGAAAAAGAGAATAGAAGGGCATCCGCAGAAACAAAAAAGTGCACTCGAAAGAGAAAGCGAATAAAGGAAACACTCTTAACGGCTACTAGACTAATAAAGGTACGACTTAGGCGATCAAATCAGGCCAACACTAAAAACTTCCTTACAAAAATACAGGGACAAATACTTATTATTGAATAACACTAATCACTAATGTAATAAACGGAAGGGACTAGAGTCCATTTTCCAATTAACATAAAAGCACACCCCTTTTACATGCGTCAATAGCACCGAGAGGCACCCCAAAAAAGATATTTCCAAAAAATTATATAGAAGAAATCCCTTTTCTTTCACTTATTCAAATGCGCGTTTGAAAGAAAAAGAGCTTCATGCGATCAAAAATAAAATAAAAAATTATTACTCTCTAATATCTACTACACTACTAATAGAAATTCTATAGATGATAGAGATCAAAAAGATGTATAGAGTCAAATCACTCGAAAAACAAACCTAAAAGCCAATTACTATAATTTACGGAAAAAAAGAAAAAAGTCCGGAAGGCCAGAAAGAAAAAAGAAGGAGAAAATGAAAAGAACAAGAAAAAAAGAGAAGAAAGAACAAGGAGAAAGATCGAAAAGCAGAAAAGAGAAAAAGGAAAAATAGAAAAGAGAGAAAAAGAGAGCAAAAAGAAAGAAGACAAACAAAAGAGAAAGAAAAACCAGATAGAAGAAAAAAAAGAAAGTAAAAAGAAGAAAAAACAGAAGAAAGGAATCAAAGAAATCCCAGAATTGCTTTGAAAGATACAACACAAAAGACAAAATACCAGAAACATATAGAAGAAGAGCATAAAAACAAAACAATCACTGAAGCATACTGCCTGCTAAACTACCTCTCTTTCCTCTCTGCTCTCTTTTTCTGATTCTTCTTTCTTTTCTAATTCTTTCCTCTCTTCTTTTCTTCTTCTCTTCTTTTCTCTCTTCTATTCTTTCTTCTTGTTCTCTCTTGTTTCTCTCTCTTTCCGAACCTTCGATCTGTCTCTTTCTCTTCTTCTTTCTTCTCTTTTATTCGATTTTTGCTTTCTTTCCTCTCTTCCTTTCTTCTTCTTCTTCTCTGTCTTTCCTCTTTTTCCTAATTCATTGGATTCTGGATTCTCTCTGATTTCTACTCTGGGATGGATTGGACTACAGGGATGTCACTTGGATCTTGATAATTTAGATGGAATGGAACCAGGGACTTTGCAAGAAAAATCTGATGCTCCTTTCTGACAGTCATCTTCCTTTCACTTTGGAGTGAGATTGCTGTTTTTTTTTCCTTAGATTTCTGTTCCTTTTGCCCAGCTTTCCAGTATGATTGTTTTTGTTTTAGCCCGGCCCTGTTCTTAGGCTTAGGGGAGATCCCGGATCATACATACAGTATTTCCTAGGGAAGGACCTAAGTCATAGCGACGTCGATATTGAAACATTTCAGGATCTTATCTCGTGCATATCCTTCCGGGCTTGGATCCCTTATAGAACACCATACGAAGATGGGGGAAGGAGGGCAAAGATTGGCAAAGAAGCTGTAGGTGGTCGCCGAGGTCTAGAGCAGAAGTACTAGTTTCCTCGTTCTTTTCCAAATGGCTGTAGGTGGTCACCGAGGTCTAGAGCAGAAGACTGGATAGGAGCCTGTCTAGCTGTGAAAGTTCGCTTGATGGTTAAGTGAAAAGATTGTCGCTAACCTAAGCGAAATGGCTCGCGGGGCGTGGTAGATTCCGGTTCACGACCGACAAAGCACGTTCGAAAGAACTAAAATGAAAGGAAATACACGCTCGCTAGTTCTATAACTAGAACATTCGAAAGGTCCACCGAGATGGTCGGATTGATCCGTCAAAGAGGTCGTTTCTAAGTAAGAAGGCCAATTAAAATTGTATGAAATTTTGGGGTTCGGCCCGCCCCCCAACCCTTTCCAAAAATGGAATAAATCTGCTTGTTGACCTGTAAAATCCCTACTTGTAAAAAATGTAAAAAGGTAATCCTCTTTTTTCTTTGTTTTTTTTATTCCAAGAAAATGAGAGGCTAGTTTAGTTATAATTCCAGATAGAAATAAAATAGAAATAGTTAAAAATATAATTAAAATATAATTAAAAATTACTTTTAAAATGTTTTAATATATTAAAACAATATTGCTATTTCATTTCTTTTAATATAAGTAATATGTTTCATTAAATTTTAATAATACTAGTTTCTTAAATAATATGAAAAACACCCCTTCCCCTGCTCTTCACGCCGGCAAACTCAATAAACTTCAAACCATTGCCGACG